>JAFBJQ010000701.1:213652-261400 GCA_016785345.1 Trinectes maculatus | reverse complement strand
GATATCAACCCCTACTGTGACAAAAGGCAATTCACCATAGTAAACTCTTATTGTAGGGTGGTGTTATAGCGACATCTAGTGGCACAATGTATGCACAATGGCACAATGAATGTATGTTCCGACAAACGTCGAAATTCGGTTACGACACATTCTCAGGAACGGATCTCCGTCGTAACACGAGGACCCCCTGTATTTTGTACATCGTATTTAGGAAGCGAGTCTCTCTCGGCTGTGAGCTGTTAGCAGCGCTAGATCTTTTCAGAGCAGACCCAATTATAACTGTCTTTAGAAAATTCACCTACGATTTGAAATAATGAATGCACTTTCACAGTATCACAAATCACTGTGGAGTTTTTCTTTGTGCAGCTTCATCATCATTTGACAAGACTGCGCAGAATTGAGTCTGTGTCATTCTGACTCAAAGCAAAAAGAACTATTATGAATTCTTCAGGGACGGGTTCCACATACTGGTTTCTGATATAGATGAACTGTGAAAAAATGAATAAAAACAAAATCCTTCTGTATCATTTTCACTTTCCCTTTTTTTTAATTTGTGTGAAGGGGTAAAAAAAAAGAGAAAGAGTTGGAGAAGAAAGCTTTTTTTGTTCCTCCAAGCCGACGTTTGCCGTCTCATGAGCTGTGGAGCCACAGGCAATGCCAGAAAAGCTGCACAGCCAACTACACAGAGGACAGCTCCAGTTTCTTTTCACTGTTTCAAGTTGTTCTCAAAAAACATGGGCCTTTCTGGATGTTCTCTCAGATCTGTACCATGCAGAGGCAAAGACACACGGTGCCTTGCAGGAGAGGGAACATGCAGACAGCGCTGGATTTGCTTCTTTGGATTGAGATTGGGTCATAAGTTCTATCCTCTCTTTGTTTTCGGGTGTGGTAATGTCAGAAAAAGACAGGGAAATTATTAATTTGTTTCCAGGCCTACATCTTAAAACACGCTCAGTTACACTTAACTACTTTTGAAGTGATCTACTACATCACCACTGTCTGATTTTTATTCGTTAATATCTCCAGGTTAAACCCTTTTGGTAGCGAGTGTTTGTTACCTCTCTAGTAACTTTGCCGTTGTTGTCAAAGTCGTAGAGGGTGAAAGTCCACTCCTGTCTGTTGTCTTCCTCCACAGACACAGCACACTCCAACTCCTGAAACAGCACAAAGTTAAACTATCAACATCATCCACTGTGTGTGTGAGAGCGTGTATCTGTGTGTCCTGCCATTGCCCGAGTTTCATCCAGACGGGAAGTAATAAATGTCCTGTTCAGTGTTGACACTCACTTCAAACTGGAGCTGTTTCTGTGGCCCTGCAGGAGATTGGCTGTCCCTCTCCTGCATCTTCTCCTCCACGCAGCAGCTGTCTGTCTTCTCCGGGGGTAAAGCCACTGCAGCGAGACACACACACACACAGACACACACGCACAGATAAAAGGGAGAGGCTAAGGATGGAAACGATGGATGCAGTTATAACCGGAGGACACGTCGACACCTTCAAGTGCTGCTTGTAAGCTGCTTCCGAACTTGGCAGCTGCAATTAAGTTGTGTCATGCATTTAAGTGCTCCTCGTTGGAAATAAATCTGCACAGCCGACCTCTGCACCGTAAACCGTACAGTAACCTGTATTTTTATATTAACATGTTAATTATTTACAGAAGAGTTTTTGAAGGTGGTACACACACTAGTATGCTTTACATAGGTAGCGCATGAGACATTTAAGGGGGTTCTGTGCCAATTTAAAAAAAACAATACAAGAGGTTCTCTTAGTAAACTCTGCAGGGAGCAGTGGGGCTTTGTGAGTTTCTGGACTACAATCTAACATCCTCAGAGTCGAGTAGGAAGGTTTAGTTTCAGTGTTACGGGATGTTTCTCTGCTTTCAAGCAGCATTTGTTTGACATGTGGGACCACTGATAAACAAGAAATAACTGAAACCTGACACACGCACAAGTTGGCTTGTTAGTTATCCAGAAAGTCCCTTACATCATCTTAATGGATGTTTCTATGTTTTTTTTTTCCTTCAGAAGCTTGTCACAAATTAGCAGCCACAGCCCCTGCATATTTCACCTTAGGTCATTGGCTTTGTTTGCATTATCATTCCCCCATCCAATCATAGCCCTGTATTCAATGAACACACCCATAAACCCACACAGATCACACCCCCATCTCTCCCTCCCTCTCTCTCCTCTGATCCTCTCTCCTTCAGCCACACTTTGAAGTACCATTCTCAAACCTTTTGGAAGAGGATCAGACCGTCTGTAAAACAGAATCACTAATTAATTAAGCCAAGTCCAATCTGAAACACTGTTTGTTTGCCCGCCAACAGAGCGGACACAACAGCCCAATTTCTTTCCTCCTGATCCAAAGCAGATCAAAGCAGACCCATCTCATCCCCGGATTGTGAAAAATACCAGAAATGAAAGGCATCATCCCAGGGAGCTTTCGCCAACTTTAGGTAGAGGAGCAGCATTTGGGATCCTGCTGCTTGATCATCTGAGATGCTCAAAGAGAACATTGTGTGCAGGAGCAAATTTGCTCTGTAGCAGGCTCAATATGGTGGTGAGATGCTTATCTCAGGGCTAATGAAATGCCAGGAGGAGTAACAGTAATCTGCTATCAACCTCACTGCATGACCCCCACTGCCACCACCCCCAACCACAGACATAAGCCTGCTGTTTATGAGGAAAGCTGCCACAAGGGGATTGGCTGTGCATCAGATCTAAGTGGCAAGACAGGGGCAGCAGAGGCTGGCAGCCTCCATGCCAAATGTTTTCCGGCAGCCCTGCTACACATTTGTGCACGCATACACTCCCACATGTGCACAAACAGTGTGTGAATGGGAAAGCTGCCACACACACAGCAATCACACCCAGCTTAGCTGGACTACTGTATTACATGTAACTGAACTCGTCCCCCCATCGAACATTGGTGCAGCACACTGCTGGGTATCAGGTTGATTTTGGGATGGGAAGGATAAGGTGGCCTCTCCTTCGGAAGAAAAGTGAAGAAAAAAAAGAAAAAAAGAAAAGTGAAGCTGAAAAACTGAACCCATACCCATACCCATAAATGCTTCATGTTCCAGTGGCACTTCTCAACAACATCAACAAAACCTCCTCTTATTGGCAGAAAGATATGGAACCTGATAGAAAGACAGTTCTTCCTGTCGTACCTTAAGAACCTTTATAATTTAACCCAAACACACTTTAATCACCAAACATTTTTTCCCACTGTTGTAAGTTTTGTCACCAGGTTTGTTATGATCCAACCCAAACTTTCAGTTGGAGTGTTTCCACTAACTCAAAAGGAAAGAAAAGGTTCATATTGTGGTTTGTTTGTTATCCTATTGGTTTTTGTTTCTACTTAAATCAATTTAGCTCTCAGGACAATGGATCCGAAATGCAGTTAATTCAGAAGATGACATAATAATCCATAGCTGTTCTTTTTATAAACAAATTAAATTAAAAAAACGTATTCTAAAAAACTAAACTATCCAGATAACAAAACATTTTATTTAGGTTACATTACGTCAGTAGCTACAAAGAAAACATCATTTCGCAGGCAAACAAAATAACTTGCATCAACCTCTGGCTCAAACAGTGAGTCCAAACCAGTCTCGAAACTGTGATGCTTGGAAAAGCCAAGTGGAATAAAACTAAAATTGTCAATTACCTCCATCCACACAACCTGGCGCACAGGGCAAAGTGGGGAAGCAAAACAGAGTCTGTCTCTGGTATGTGATATTTCTCCACCCAGACACACTTAGTACTCTCTGTCCGTGAATGAGTTTGCCTTAGTGACTCAAATATTAGCAAAATGACTTTAATAAATAAAGAAATGAATAATAAGTGAATAAAATATTCACACATATGCAATGCAATTATTTACTGAAGTAACTGATCTAGTCTATTTGCCTATTTAAAGTGACAGCATACTCTAATTTGCAACATCTGTCTTGCAGGGAGGACAAGCTCAGCTCAACCCACTGACTAAATGATAAACTCCATTTATCAGGTATGGTATCTCTCGTTTAACTGCTCAGTCTATTATTGTCTCCGCCACACTTCCAAGTTCTGGGTTGGTCTCATACAACTCTTCATTACAGTCTGCAACTCACGTCCAATCCTGTCTTTAAATAGGAGGGAGAGACTTTCTCCTCCCAGAGTTCCTAAGCCACGATCACGTCACATCAGGAAAAAAACATAAGAGGAGTTGAAGTACGTTGCGGAGCACAGCACAGTTGGGGGAAGGGGTGGATGGGATATGAAGAGGAGGTGAAGAGGAGGGCGGGAAGGTCAGCACATTGTTGGAGCTTAGAAAACGGGCGTGGAGCAGGGGGGAGAGGGAGAGCCAAACACGTACACGTACAGTATGCTAGCAAGTGTTTTCCTTGGAGTAAACTAAATATGTGCTGGCGTTACGTTTGGTGGAGATGAGGATGATGAAGAGCAGAGGACCAACCTTCTAAACGGTAGTGTTCATCACCAATCCCCTCTGCACATGCTTCATCCATGGAGTTCTAGAAAAAGAAAAAGAGAGAGAGCAAGAATCATATATCACTGTTTCATGCCATATAAAAGAGTATAATTCTTTCACACAAAAAACAAACTTCTTTAATGTTGCAAATCCACAATACAGCTTTCCAACAAAGAGTGACATGCACAAAACAAAATTATAGCTTTTATATATCTATATATGCACAGACTTTGACAGCTGGGAACTCAGCTTAAACAGGGGCGGAAAGTTTAAGAAACTAGTAATTGTAGAACTGAAACAAACTGAGTGTAACTGTGACAGGACTGAGACCTGGCAGGACTGAGACTATATAGAAGAATCTAAATCAGGGAATTCTAAGAATGAGGGCTGGTAGTAGGGCTATTTTGGCAACAGGCTTTCATCACAGCAGTACATTCAAAAGGCTTGTTTATGTCCTGGACCGTTTTTGCCCAGGCCCCCTCTTCTGGCAGTTCTATCTGCATACCACAGAGACTGGAGCAACATGTGATCCCTGACGCTGTGGAAAGATCTGGCTCAGGTATCCATGGTATATTACAGTCACCCAGGCAAAAAAAAAAAAACATAAATCATGGCCTGACAAACGCATGTACATTCACACAGGCATACACATACATACACATAGAAACATCCACCACAGGCCTTATTTAAACATCTGATGCAAACACGATTGTAAAAAATATATCTTTTAGTCATCAAAACCACAGTTGTGCTGAGACACAAGATTAAGAGCAGACTTATCATAGGTGATCATCAACCTTAATAATTAGCCACATAAGACTCCTGAAGTGTACAGTATATGTAAGGGGTGTGTGTGTGTGTGTGTGTGTGTGTGTGTGTGTGTGTGTGTGTGTGTTCTAGAGGTAGAAGGTCAGGGGGTTATAGTGCGTGATCCTACCCTCCTCAGATTAGTGCCGGTCAGGCTGTAGCACTGTGGGTGGCCTAAGCAAAAGAATACAATAAACCACAGTGCTAACGAAGTAGCTCGCTGGAAAACCGTTAGAGTTAAAACAGGGATATGTGTTGCCAACACAGGTTACAGTCTACTTTCAAAAACTTGAAGCTACGTTGGTTTTTAATGCAGATGCTTGTCAGCTTTTATATGATCATCAGTACTAAGGGTTACAACCGAATGAGAAAAACATATAGTGTTTGTTTTTCAATCCACCATTGCACTAGTCACCACTACCCAGGTGACGGGATTGACCACTGGGAATGGGTCATGCATTGGTGGACAACACCCCCACCACAGCCTGACAGATGTTCAGACTAGAGCTTATGTATAATTTATATGACTGTGTCCATTTCCCAGGAAAAACCCATCTGCACATTTGTCAGCTGAATTGACTATTCCAGGGCCAATAAAAGCATATGATCACTTAATAGTTCAACACAGTCACGCTTAATGCTTCATTTTCAATGGCCAATTCATTCTTATTAAATAGAGGATTGCTTCTTCTACAGGTCTTGGGTGGTTTGTGGTAGTTGCATAATGATGAAAATACAGAGGTTTTGGCCTCTGTCCTCCTTTTTTACGTAATCTGTAATATACTGAAAGAAAAATAAGCTTAAGCAATACGATTCTCTTTAGCTTTACAGTAAAGGTTTTTGGGAGCAATATACCAATTTAATTGCTCCTAAATTAAAAACTGACAAAACATATATGAAATTACTCTTTTTACTGGTGGACATTTTAGTTTTAGGAATTCCGAAAGTCTCATCTCAGTGGTTTGTGTGATGTCTTGCTGTCTCAAAAACATGATGACAGCGTTACTAGAGACTCTAGACATTAAATTACATTCATTTAGCAGATGCTTTTATCCAAAGTCTAAAAGTTTGGATAAAAGTCTTAAAATACAACAAGTCTAAAGTTTAAATGGACTCCAACACACACAGCTCCTACCATCATCCAGACGCCTTCCTGCTTTATCTGCTTTGCATACAAGTTGTATCAAACACTACCAATATCCAATATTTAAATATTGTTATATGATCTTCGATATACCAGACTGATTTTTGTTTAGTCAAACTGGTAGACTGCACTGCTTCACTCATACTTTACTCAGAATGACATTCTTATTACTGAAGAGGTAACATATAGTAACTGTCAGCTAATGTTGGTCTGTTTGAGGAAAGAAACTTTGTCGAGTTTGTTAAGTCATAGAGGAAACAGGTTTGCACCCACCTCTTTCAATCAGGTTTGAAATTAAAGCACTCAAACTGTGATGCTGTTCAAGTGATTCTCAACTAATGAGGACAGACAAGGGCTCCACTGATGCAACATTTACAAATAGTTAGTGAATCTGAAGGCTATCAGTGAGTTTCCAGCCCATGTGGCATTCAGGCACAATTACCAGCTATATATGTGCATAAAACCAGCATTAGAGAGGCATCAATCTCTTTGATCCGGCACTAAGCCGGCAGTGGTCCTCCCCTGAGATCCTTACTAGCTACAAGGCCGGAGGTCACGGTGGGAGAGCATTTCAAGCCAAAGGAGAAAGTAACACCCCCCAAACACACAAAGTGGCTCAACTACCGTGCATGATGAATACATGAGGTGGCAACCTGCCAATGAGCAAACGTCAGCAGTGACACTATAAACTCAAGACTACATGACTCAAGGTTGCTGCAGTTTGTAGGTGTTCTGCTCCTGTTTGTCTCTGTAGATTTACCAAAGGTATCACTTCCCATCATCTCTTCAGGATTCGGTCAGAGGTGCTGGCTTTTCAGGGCATGAACAAACATCTTACTACTGCACTTGGGAGGAGCTAAAACAATTTTCCAGACATGATGTTAAATGTTCTGTGGAAACCAGAGCATAAAGCATTTTGCTTTCAGACGCTCCACTGGAATCTTCAAGGCCTTCAGGACAAGGCATCATGTGGCCCCTGTGTGTTTTAAAGTTGTTTAAGGGCCTTTAGAGAAAGTGATTTATTACTGGACTCTAACACAGAACACAGTGTGCTTGCTAAATTACAACATCCCATCTACATCACTCACTGGTCTGAGGGCCTGTTTGCATTGGCCATTGAAATTATTTGGCAAACCTCATCAACAGCACACTGTATGAATATGGATGTGGATATGCCAAAAACAGATTAGCATACTTCAGAATAATAATATTTACTAAACTAACACTGTATCAAGTTATTTCTTTAAGAAAAGAGACCACTCTACAGTCCTCAGGACCTTTATTCATTCATTCATTCAGTCCTGCGCCTGACATTTGTTGACGATTATACACTGTTATTTGATATAGTTCAGTTCAACTGAATGATGGTGGATAAGAATAAGAATTCTTTAAATTAAATTTAGACACATAGCTTCAACAGATTTATCTGATGATTTTATGTCAAAGTGAATGCAGAGAGCAACATATTTGTCTGGAAAGCTGTTTGTCGAGATAGGGTAGATAAACTTGCAGAGGTTCAAAACCTTCATCACGTCACAACAACCCCTTCAATGAAAACCCTGAAAAGAATGAATGGGAATGAACAAATAAAGGATGAATACATCTCAACAAGTGCAGGGTTACAGCAGGGTGTGCCACTCAATGTTGCATTATCGAGCTCATACTGTAAGTAACTAAGACAGTGAGCACATGCTAGCACAAAACCAACTTAGTAAGTTCTCTTCAGCGTCATCCTTACTGTGGCTCTGCAAACATGGAACCACCGGCCCCGTTTATTTTTTCTGTGTGTCCGTTTGAAAGGAAAGGGGGAGCATTAAAGTGCAAGTAATATGTAGTTGTATGTGATTGTGGAAAAGTCCCACAAGGTCTCTTGGTCACTGTGCTGTCTGCCTTCTCGACCCACCACACAGGCTGACAATTTATGTGGCCGACGACAGCTTCCCCTGATCGAACGCCAGGGCTCAGTGGGGGCAGGCCTCTAGAGCAATGGCAGCAACACTGGCACTTCATCAAAACCCAGGAAAAATCTCATTAGGGCTGCGGCTGGATGCCTCCTGCTTCGTTCCCCACTCCGCCGCAAAAAAACACCTTCAGGACTGCCATGTTTGGAGCAGTGGTGCTGACATGACGTGGAGAGCAAAATGCATGAAAGGCCCTTTAGCCATGTGCAAGGCGAAACAGGAAGAGTCAGGACAGGAACAGAGACACTGACAGGAGAGACTGCAGGAGTAGCGATAGTGTGTCTCCAAGTACATTTCTGCCTCCACTGGAATTTTCAAACAGGAGACAGCTGAGGCTGCTAACGCTTACATCAAAGCCACCCATCGCTTGAAAAATGGACAAGTGGTTGTTCTCACTTCAACGGCGTGGCCAGTATCTGTGTGTATGTATATGTGGACTAAGACATCCAGAATGATAAAAGTCAAAAGGACGGTACAAGGCATATCCATGTACCAGACATAAGTTGTCAACATTCATTTGCACTTTGTCACATACATTTACTGCACTTGGCAAATAAAATGACTTTGACAGATTTGGATTAACCTAGAAAAGAGCAAATTACCTAAGTTGATGAAAGTGTTATGGAGAAAACAGCTGTATAGCATTGGGGCTTTCCAAAAACTCTAGTGTACTCATGGCCTTGATGTTGAAAACCGAGAAATAAAACAAAAACAAAAAGTCTTCCATCTTTTAAAGCTGCAAATTAGCTTAAAGGCATAGAATTACTCACAGAGGACCTCAGGAGAGGAACTACCCATCCCCCTCTATCATTCCAAAGAGTAAACTGAGATACACCGGAGGCCGTTTCAAAGGACCGAACAGCAAAACCCATGGAATCTGGAGCAGAGTGTATATCCTGCAATATGTGGTATGTATGTTGGTGCTGCTGGAATGGACCACCAGTCATCGTCAGACAACACAGTTTAAAGCTGGCTCCAGTCTTTTGCAGTTTTTCTTTTACCTTCCAGCAACATTTTACAGCCTCATTCAAAGCACCACGTAGCAGTAAAACATGAAGCCCCGAGACGGAGCCAAGATAGAGGGTGTTGATGTGAGGTAGTGAAGCGCTGCCATGCCTTTTGAGTGAAGCTTCAAAGGGGATCAGTTTTCACACATGAAATAAAGATCTCAGATAATCATATAGCATAGCAAAGCTACAGCAAGATGGTCTAATTTATGCAGGAGGGGTGATGGGGCCAATTTTGATATCACACCTAGAGACAGCAAGCCACAGCAAATTAATGTCTCTGCATTTCACTGTAGCCAAACAAGATGTTTTATATTACAAAGGGACTATCAGGGTTCATCATCACATGATGTGCACTGAGGTATTTATTTGACGCAACGGACGTTTGCTCATCTAAAACGTCCGTCACGTCGTTCACAACAAAGCAAACAAATGAATGAAACTGATCTTGTGAGATGTCTGCAGTGACAAGAGGAAGTCACATCAGCTGTGTTTTTAATACCTTTGATAGGAAATTCAATGCCTTTCAGGGGTTACAGATTGGTGTACACTGGATGGATGCTTTTAATCCAAAGCGTTTTGCAGTACCTTACATTTATTTTAATGAACATCACTACACAACTAAAAAAATAAACAAAACCAAAAACACATCACAATCTACCTTGGTTTTCTACTTTGAAGAAAGACCAATACTTCAGTGGAGTTAACAACAAACTAGCAAAAAAAAATTGCACAATAATTCATTACACTGTTGATAGAAATAAAACATGTGGAATGTGACATCTCTGAGGAAGAATCAAAGACGGACACCGTCTGTGCAGACTCAGCGGCCCCATGCCTGACACCCTTCAGTCACGGCACACCCACCTCTCTTTCTGCACCCCAGGAAGGAAATTATAGCCACGGAGTTACGATCCATCACCAGGCAGGTTGGTGGAAGCTCTATGATTAAAGTGTGCATCGTCAGCAACACCATGACCGGGGGGCTTGAAAAAGCTGCACATGCCAGGGGGCTTACTGTGTTAACTTTAGTTCACGACACAGGTCATGCAGAGATTTTCCACACACAAACAGCCCAGAAACACTTTTACGGATGCTAATGTAAAAGCCTGTATGTGCAGGGGAGAGGTCGTGCAATTTTTCTCCCTCAAAATAACTCTGACATTGCCGGACACTAAAATTCAAAGAGTTGGAGGTTGATGCACAAATAGTTTGCTCTGTCAATTCATCTGTTTGTTTAATTGCCTTTAAAGGGCCTTTGGGTGGTGTGATGGGGTGCCGTCCTTTTGTGAAGCCACTCATTTCTCTATGTCATATTAACATTGCAAACACTGCTGGTCACATTACCACACCCACATCAAAGGCTACCTCCTGAAAGGCTCAGTGGAATATTAGCAGAGATTTACAGCCTTCATCTCCATGCTTCAGAAACATGCTGATCTGAAGTACTCTCCCTCCCCCCTCACCCTTTTTGTGTGTTTTATGTGTGAAGTTGGCCAACACTTTAATGACCCATTTACAAAACTTTTACACCTGCAAAGATAAGCTTTTACAACTCAGCCAGCCCCTCGGGCACTAAGTCCTACCTGTTAGTCAAGGTAACAGCCTTTATTAGCTTTTGAAAAATATGTAACCACAGCAATTAACATTTATCACACTGTTTATCAAAGCCTTATCTCACCAGAGAAAAGGAGAGGGAGAGGATACATGGTGTCAAGATCAAGAGTCGAACTGCGTGTTCACCCCTCCAGCAATTTAGAGGAACCAAATGAGAAAGAGTGCTTTCATTTTCTACAAGGGCCTAACTCAGGAATGTTTTTTGAGATTTTCTTTTTTTTAAAATAGGTTATAATGGAAATAGACAACTTAATTAACTTCATTATCAAAAAATTATGCAAGAGTAGTAAGTCATAGTTAGCAAATACCAAAGCTGGAGCTGGAAAAGACTGTAATCATCACAGCGAGTGAGACCAATACTGTTACCAGGAGTATGACTGCCAGTGTTTCTGCTATATACAGACCATCCAGTGTTATGAAGTCGCAATTACAGCACTCTGTTGGGTGCTTTTTTATCTGAAGCAACAGACAAGGGAAACGTGGCGTCACATAGCCTCAGCAAAAAGAAGAGATGAAGAAAAAGAAGAGAGAGCAAGGCAGATTTAAACAGCTAACATAAATTTAGATTCATCTGACACCTGTAGTATTACGTGAGCAAACCACCCAGATGCCTGAACTGGCCAGCAGCCTTTCCAAGAGAAATTCAGGTGGGCCAGAGCATCAATCACCCACCTGTAACTCCCATCTGCTGACCAAAATCCCCATTATAGCACCACAGCTGAACTCTCTTCATTTCTACATGGAACTTTTCATGAGCAGTCAGCAACATGCAGGCATCATGGTAACAGCATACAGTCACTCTCATCTTCATCCTAATGTTTCCCCATGACGCAGAGGGTTAACATCTGAGCTTGAGGTGAATCCTTCACACACATTCTCCACCAGCCAACAAACCCCAGTTTGGGACCCTGCATTCCCAAGAGAAAGCTATGGTCTGGAAGCAAATGGAGACAGCCTGTCGCTTGGCCTTGATTTACAGGTAGTCCCCGCCTGCCAAGAGCAACAAATCACAACATTATGGCCCTCTGAATTCAGACCGAAGCTCAGTTCCCAAGAATGAGGAAAAAAGAGAAGACGAGGGAAAGAGAAAAGAGTCTTATGCAAAATGACACATCTCATCGCCAGAGGCCTGTGGGGTTTGTACAGCAACAGAATCTCTCACCATTCACAAAGAAAGTTAGTCCACTCTGCAACCTTTAACTTGGCAAAAATGGCACAGCAGCCCAGCTGGGATGACATGGGCTTACACAGTGTGTGCATTAGTGTCAATCATTACTGCAAAAACAGGATAGATTATACAGTCGAGACACATGGTTGACAGCGTGCCTGCTTTTCTGCTTAAGGATATGAGTGTTGTGTTTTAACAGTGTGCGCGCTGCACTGTGTCGAGAGGGCCTTCGCAATTAGTCAAAGCTCTCTTTGAAGGGAGACAGTCCTTCAGTCGTCTGGGTGGATTCCGACGCCAATCTCAAGTGGTGCAAAGTGTGTGAGGAACATGGTTTTAGTCTGGAAGTCAGCCTTGAGGGCAACATGAAAGTTACACGCACTTCAACCTTTTACCACAGCCAAATGAAAAGAAACATGTCACGTCACTAGCTACTGCCTAAAGATTTCATCTTCAGCAGTACAGCACAGCACACCCACGAGTCCTCGATGTCCTGATGTGTTCTAATAAATGGAAAGTTTTACTGTACGTACAAGATTACTCATTTGTAATTTGTGAATTCACACATTTGTTGTCTATGCATTAAAAGCATATCAGGATAAATGGATAGCATTCCCTTCAATGTGTTATTTGTGGTTTGTCTATTACACCATGTAATAGACAAAAACTACAAATTAAATTCTTTAATTTAGATTTCAACATCTCAATCAAATGACACCGTCACTGACATTTTTCAAAGATAACTTCTAAACTTTGTCAATGCAGTGCTCCACATGACAGGTGGCAGGGATGAAAACCTCAGATGCATGCATGTTGACCACATGGAACTGACCTCAACACCAAGGTGGCCTTTAAGGATGTGTGCACACATCTATGCACACTCCAACACACACACTCTCTCACACACAAACACACACACGCACGCACGCACACATACAGCACATTTAAAGCAGACATCCTTCCAGCCACAAGCCACTACCTCTAAACATCCCTCACATCTGACCTTTTAACTGTGGAACTAAAATCTCTATAATTACAGACAGTGTTCCAACGTACCAAGTAAACATAGCAGCAGAAATAGACACTACAACTACTATATACAAGTGCGCTGGTGCCAGACGCACGTTTCTATTCATAGCTGGCTGGAATTAGTGGCTTGTGTCATTGCTCATTATAATGACCCTGCCAATGAAGTGTGACTCAGCTGCAACTTAATCCTACTACCAGAGTTTACTCAAATTAATATGCACTGCATATTAAAACATACAATACACATACACACACACACACACAGAAATCGTCTTTGAAAAAATGTAAAGTCATACCACTTCCATCCATTTGCTGTACATTGCTAACTGAACTCAACTCACTCATCCCACCTCTGTTTGTTTTTCAATTTCGCTGCACAATCGTTTTATGTCAATAACATCATCAGCATACAGGATGCAGCAATTTGGCCTATGGCCTATAACACTTATGATGATGAATACAAAAAGTGGGACAGATTAAATTTTAACATTTGAGACTCTGAATCGCCTGAAGAAAAAGTTTACCAAAGATCAAGTTAATACATGAAAAGAACATACACTACAATGTAAAAATAAACTTACTGAAATTCGAAACACCCATTGTGATCATAATAGAGTGTATGGTTACTTTGTAGACCTCACAAAACCTCTGTCCAGGAAAGAATTTTTTTTCCCCCCCAAACTTGAGCAAGCATGTTTGGGGGTTGTAGGTTTGACGAACAAGCCAAATGGCTCTTTGGGGAACACAAGGTTAGCCTGCATCTCTGAGAGTCTACAGGGTGAGGTTCTCTTTGGGTTGTGGCACCTGTGGAGAATAAACACACCAGGGGAGGGCAGCTTTCCTTTCAGCAAGGCCGCTCCCCTGTTTACCTTTCCTTCCACCAAAAACATCCCTTAACACACAATCCAGACCTCCTTCAGCCCTGGCGCCACAGGAAGAGCTGAAGAGCCCTGGAACCTCTGTCTGCAGGAGGCACAATGCTCTCCCAACTCTGTTTACCTAAACCCACTTCCTCTATTCCCTCTGCCTCAGGTGGCCTTAGAGCCCCGGTCACTGAAGCCCTTCAACACAAGTTGGATAAATACAACAGCAGGGTTCATAGAAGCTGTGGAGTCCATCACTAGCGTTTCCCTTCTTCTAGGCCATAAGAAAAACAAGTGGACCGGAATCACGCTGGGACCCTGTGCGTGTTAGCAGTGATAAATGGATTCACATATTAGAGTAAACAAATGGGTAATGTGTATATTTATATTTGTGAGAGCCTGTGTACTTCATGGGCCATGAGAGAATGTGCACTCTCCCGTGTATGCGAGCATCCTCACGAGAGCTTGATAGCAGTATTATGCAGATGTTGTCTCGTCCTGTTTGAGAGCCACTTTGAGTGCTCAGTCAAATTATTCAGCACTTACTGAACAGGCCAGAGCGCAACCCACCGGGGAACCAGATAAACAAACAAGAGAGAATCATTCAGGGTTTAAACACTTAAACAGCCACTTCAGCAGAGCCTTTTAAGTGGGTGATTAAAATGGGCACCAAGCTCCCACAAGAAAGCTCTGAGGAGCTCAGCACCACCACAGGAGTCCCACACACCTAAAGATTCAAGGTGAGTGGGATCTTTGATTTCATATACAAATTATGTCATTTAAAGAAACTCTATATATAAATGGTTTATCGCCTCCGAGTATCACACTGTTTATACTATTTACAAGGTACATCCTTATCATTTGTCCAGTTTCCGAGTGACAATGGCTGCATATACATCCTCAAGCAACTATCCTCAAACTTCTGTATTATGTGCCGTCCTCACGTGAGGAACAAAACCCTGCAGCATTAATGTAACTGTGAAAACGGTGGTGAGAGACACTTTGATCAGCATCTCTCCATCGCACCAAACTGAGCATATATTTTAGGGAAACAAAGCACAATTGCAGATGCTAATCCCCTAAGATTTACAGCACATTCCCGCACACGCCTTTCATCTCTTGAGCGCATACTAGCAGCTGACTGCAGACACACTTCACACTTGCAGGAACAGATTTTCACATCCGTGAGCATCTCTTCACTTCCAGTATGAAAATGCCAAATACAAATTTTTATTTATGATGACACCTACAGCACTTGTGATCACAGTCACTCAACAAAAACAATAATGCATTTATTAAATAAATTACCATTTGACCAAAAGGATAGACAAAGAGAAAATTGATTAAATGCCACGCAAGCTTTACCTGTGTCTTGCCTAGATTACAACCAATATATTGTCAAGCCGATAAAATCAGCATGTATTTGTTATCCAATATATGGCAATTTGAAAATATTTTTTACAGAAGACAATGCAGATAAGAGAAGGTAATGGAATAATTAAGAAATTAAGATGAAGAAATGACGAAATGAAAATATGAAATAATCATCAGACCGAGAGAGACTTATGCCAGAACTGACAACTACCTAATTTTCTTTTGTAGTCCCAGAGCAGGGGAACAGAAAAATAAAACACATTTATACATCTATACACACATAAGCACAAACAGACCCAGATATGCATATATCAGACAAAACAACAATAAAAATCTTTTTCATAAATATTTCTAAAAATATATTTTCCCGCAAAATTCAGAATTGTCCAAAAATTACTATATTGGTCGGGCTCTACTCTAAACAACATCATTCCTTCACAGAATTCCTATTCTAGAAGGCATTATTCACAGTCACTGAGAGTTATCCCCTCTGCTTTGTCACACAGGAGAACCTCCTCAAGCTTTTAATAATCTATGTGACATATGATGCCGGATGTGATATTAAAGCCACCTGCGTATCCACAAAACTCCCAGTCCCCGAGCTACACTGACATCAGCCCAAGTCTTCAACCCCATCGTCTCATGGGAAAAAAACAAAATCACAGAACCCCTCTATGGCCAGGTGCTACCCCTCCTCCCCAAAGACTAAGGCTTTTCTTCTCTTTAGAGCGTGGCTCCAAACTTTTCTCCCAGCCTCTTCAAAGATCAACAACAAGCCCCCGGTCCCTTGGGAGCACAGGGGGGTACAGCCTGGTGGGAGAGGGGCATACGTCACGCAGCGCGCACAAGAGGCCAGCCGGTGGGAAAGGAAAATGCACAGGGAGAAGACAGAAGGAAGGAGAGAAAGAGGAAGAGGAGTCTGCATTTGAAAGGTGCTTTCAGCGTCTAGGCAAGGCCCTTTGCTTTGTGAGAACGACAAGGAGAGAAAAAGCACAACAGCAGCAGCAAAGGACGAAGGGGGTGCAGAACCTGCCATGTCTTTTATCAGAGTTGGAGGCTGAGGGAACGTGTTTAAAAGCTTTAGACCTACTTCCAAAAAAAACCCTTTCTACTTTCACAGAAATCAAAGAGCAGGCAGCCAACTGCGAGACAATAGAGTTGGGGGCAGAGGATTCGCTTTGAGCTGCATTCTGTCGTCCAATGTACCTTCGCTTTTTGTCTACGTTCCATATACGTTGATGAACGTTGACGGAAAAAAATAGGAGCTTAGGGACTGTGAGAGCAGCATCTAAGAAAGAGTGGAGGTGGACGGGCTGCTTTTACTACACAAAGCACCGGGCTTCACAGCGGAGGAGGAGCCCTCAGTGTCACAACAAACACCTCGATACACTGCCCACTTCAAATGCTCACTCACCCAACACACGGCCACAGGGTAAACGCAAGAAACAGATGGAGGCTAGGAGGGGTGAGAGGAGAGGGGAGAGGCAGAAGGGGGGAGGGGGATTTAGGAACAGAAATTATGTGCAGAATAGCCATCACAAGTGATTACATCTATTCCTGGAATGAAAAAACGTAACAGACTTTTTTTCATCTGAGGCAAAGAAGAGCCACCCCATAAACTTGCCACCAGAAATTTGAACTACAAAGTCACAGCCTGTGAGAAGCCGTGGCTCTATCGGTATCTATTTCATCATCTTCATTTTATAGGGTGCACATAACATATCAAATTAATGGGTAGGTGTAGACATGATGCTGTACACAGGGGAGAAAGTGCAAGTGGGATCACATGACCTGGTGCCCATAGATCCACCTGCCGACACCACTCACTCACCCGCTGTCCTCCACACTGCACTAACTTTGCATCTGGCAACAGAACTCCTGAAAGGTACAGCCTCTCCATGGTAACGACGTTAAACCTTACAGCGTGTGTCTGCGTCAGGCTGTAATTTTCAATGTAAATCCAGGACTGAAGGAAAACTGTTACTAGGAGCAGCTCTACAAAGCACTGACTTCAGTAAATCCAGTATTGTTCCTACAGGGAATAAGGTTTGGAAAAGGCGAGAGGAATTCCAAGCGTGGACTCCCTACTGCTGACACCCGACCCACATTCTCTTAGACCCCGGTTCAGCTGGAAGGGAGGATCAGCAGATATAAATAACTGCCTCACCAGGTATTCTATACAATGTAGACAGCTTTAAAAGCCAAGTGAGTTGACTCTCATTCTAAGAGGTTAGCGTCTGTCTTTGAAAGCACAGTGGGGTCTAGCTTTAAAAAGCCCCCCTCACACAGCGTTAAGACTCCTAACACAGTTAAAGCTTGTGACATGGCCTGTAACCGTTTCTCTGGATTAAGTTTAATGAAAAGTACATACTTAAAGATTTCGATTCATTTTGAATTATTTAATAAAATTGTAAAATAAAATGAATGTAATTTATTAAAAAGGTAAAACACAAGCTTGCGTTGTTCAAAGACAAAAAAGCTGTTATATTAATTATATTTAGTACCAGTATAAATGTATGAAAGAGTTTTGTCAAGGATCTGTGTTATTAAAGCATGAGGAGAAAAAGGTTATAAGTCTCCAGCTAGCAGCGTTAATGATCATCATTCATCCTGCTAGTGGGATGAATTTCAAAATAATAAAAAAATAGGATCTAGAGTGACAACTGAAACTAGTTAGAATGTCGTTATTTTACAAAGCCAGCTCTGCTATATAATTGTGGGGGCACCTTGATGATAGGCTATTGTATCCAAAGCACTTACATATATCGTCAGTATGGGAATTGTTTCCCATTGCATGTGAGAACAAGGCTTTTTCTAATGTTTAAAAACTGCTGATACCAACCTATATAAATGTGTGCAGCTATTTCTTTACAGGATCCACTTCATAATTAACATGAGGGAGAAGCACCGTAATAAAAATGAATGATAGATTGACCTTCTATCTTTTCTTCATTTTTTTGCATTATGACACCCACTACGCTCCCAAACTTGAATTGATTAAACAACCTTAACAGTGCAAATCCAAATTATTTCAAAACATCCAACTGGTCCAGATGCTCCCATTCCTTCCCCGGTCAAACTTTACACACCACTGTTGTTGTTGCTCAGCTTTTTTCCTTGTTCTAAAAATACATGATAAGTGCTGTTTAATAGTAGCTTTAAATGTTTAAATTAGCCAACACATATGAGCGGTAATTACAAAAACAGTCAGTTCAAATGACCAAGTAGCTTTTCTGCTGCAGTAGCAAAACAAACATATTTTTCGAGTGTGATGCAAATAGCCAATGCCAAGAAACACCCAGCAGACACTGTGTCCGCTGTGAGTGGGATCATGTCACTATATGAAGTTTACTGCAGCTTTAGGGACGTCAAGATTAGCAACTTTGACATGATGTGGGTGCAACAAGTAAAACCAGTAACCACCCACCACTCAACACTAGCCACCTAAGATCAGGAGATATCAGGAAAGCACCACAACCTCTGTCATCACTGACCAACCATGCAACAGCGCCGCTGCTCCTCCGCTAAAGAGAAGTTATTAGAACATTGGAACAGGATACAAAGCAATAGTGGACTCTGGACCTGATCTCGTCGGGAATCAGAAGATATTTTAGTGGCAGATTTCATCCTGTTTAATGTTTACCTTCTCCCCACCAATGTGCCAATAAATATGAGAATTAAATACAAATACAAGAGCCTTGTTTTTCCAAGAATCCAAAGCGCTGTGTAAAGTTGTTCTAACGCGGTGCATTTTCTAACATGACGTTAATAAATGTCATTAAAAGTTCTGTCAAGATATAAAGTGGATGACAGTGAAAGAGAGGGGAATGAGTCCAAAGGCAGGATTCTTGTGTTTCCAATGATGAGCAGCTTATGCAGATATTGAGTAATTCAAAAGGCACGCCATGAAGAAAACCACAGAAGGTGCTTTAGTGAGTTTAATATGCAAGAGCTTCTGTAGTCAGCTGCATCCAACAGACAGATGCAACAATCCAGTGACTGTGGAGGGACTGATTTTCCTTTTTTACTTGATGGGCTCTATCTCCTCAGCAGTTTTGCCTCTGAAGAAGCTTCACTAACCAAAGAGGCTTAGGGCTCCTGTGAAGCCGTTCCAAAGGATTTCACCACTACACAACAAATGCACAGTGTTTACACCGATGCCAAACTACAAACCAAGCATGACCTCCGACATCTCTCCCCGGCTTTTACAATCCACACTTGTCACCAGCGTGCCACACTGCAATGCTTTCAACTCAGACTTGATCTATTGTTACCTGCAGGAATCCCTCTGATCAGTGCACGTGACGACACAGACAGTTGTTCCCTGCAGGAGCAGGTGAGAGCTCAACCACACTCAGTGTTACAATCCATCATTTCAGGTTGTCAGCATGGAGCAGTAGACGGAACTCATATATTAATGGTAGATACACAGACGCTTCACTGTGTGAAACCAGGAACATCTAACATGTGAGGTTTGACATGATGATCATGATAGAGACTCCAACACTCCCTCTGTTTAAAAGTCCACCAGCAGCAGAAGCTTTGGAGAAACTTGGAGCTGAAACTTTTAGGCTTCAGATCCTAGGGTGGATTCACGATCACCTCGCCGCAAATACGCGGAGCCTCGCGGGGGACGTCGTACTCACCCGTGTCGTCAAGCCGCAGTTTCCCTTGTGGTGACAATCCCGCTGCTCGAGGCGAGAGCTCGCGCAGTAGTACTTCTGCTTCACGAGCCAGTCGTCGATGCCCTTCCGCGCCAAACAGGCGTTCACTACAAAACTGTCGCCTGTAACAAAGAGGCGCAAACAATGTCAGCGGCCGCAAACTCCACTTTGGTCTCTTCCCATTCGCGCTCCATCTCCAAAGAGCCGCACTCTGCGGAGAACCGAGCGCGACAACCGGCCCCAAACAACAGGAGAACACACAGTGTCACATAGTGGAGCAGAGCAATGGGAGCGCTTACCTTCCGGACTCTCCCTCGGTTTACAAATAGCCGCTTGAAAGGTGGAAATACGGGAAGAGAGAGAGACAGAAAGACAATGAGTACTGTTACTCCAAAGTCTCGCAGCGCACAGCTACAGTCGCGCGTGTCTCTTACCATGTTTGGAGTGCAGTTTACCCATTTCTGTGCATCGACCTGGAGTTGAAAACCATCAGATGAATATAATCCACACAGGAAGTTAGCGGAGAAAAGGGAAAGAACACAGGCGGAGATATCCAGACTGAGGAGCGTCCGTGAGAGCAGACTGCGCTCAGTGACACCGAGGAGCCACACGAGCCTTTGATCCCGAGCGACACCACGCGCGCATGGAAATACACGACTTCCTGTCCACACCTTCAGTATAAGACTTAACCAAAATAAAATCACCTGGCACTAGAAAAAGTGGCAATAAATAATATTTCATCTTTCATCTGTTTGTAATAAGTTGTAATGTTTGCCAACCGCCACTAGACACAACCAGAAAAAAACAAAACTATGTCGAATAAATGTGTATATTATTATTAAATATAATATTTATATAAATATAATTTGCTGTCGATTTCGTTTTCTGTTATTTTTATTATGAAAGTCATATAGATCACTTCCGGTGTTGGTTGACTTTTTGCAGTTGGCTTGACGCAGCTCTCTTTTCCAAGCACAGACAAGGCGTCATGAAAACCTTTGTCTCAATCGCTTGAAAATCATTTGCACGGTGACCGCAAGCGTCACTGCAATTTTGTTATTGTTTTCCAAAATATGTAGTCTGGAGATCCCCGCGGCTCCCTGCAGGGATCCCAGGAGCTCAACATGTGTGGCTGCGCTTAAAAAAGTTATGTGGAAGTTGTAATAAGTTGCTCCAGTGCAGCAGAAATAGATGCCTATATAATTAATTTAATTACCAAACCAGCATCCATCACACAGCATTAACCTTTCTATATTTTATATGGAGATTATTTAATTAAGGACAGTCCCTAATTGGATCAGTTGTTACCACCCTCCTGATCGTCAGTGATATTCATGCAATAAAGTATATCAGCAGTAGCGAAATTGTACTGGGTTCTCTGGTCAGCATGCATCTGTCTTTGATAGAAGAATAAGGTTTAGAAATCACAGTCTTACTGGACCCAGGCAGCAGATGAAAGCAGGATAAGATTCTTTTGAAGTCTTCAAATATATAATAAAAGACAGAAGCCACTGTGCCATTTCCTGCCAGGCTGCCAGTGGCTCAGTGTGACAGCAATAAACACACAGCGCGGGCATCATCTTGTGAGAAAGCAATAGTGACGCTTTTAAAAGATACCACAGGAATCTTTTAATCAGCACCTTCTATTGAAAACAGCTAAACATCCATCAAGATAAAAATACAAAGGTTTTTAAATCCATTGTATTGCAGTACTGAATTTACTGTCTTTACTAGTACTGTCTTTGTGTTTAAAGATCATAGTAGCAACTTTATCTATTAATCTTCTGATTTGAAATTAAATCTGAACAGAAAAAATATAGAAATAGAAACACAGAAAACCATGATGTGATTTGCAATAAAATATTTACTTGAGATTCCTTGATTATTATCAAAGTGTCATTTTCCTTAATTAAATATTGGCATTGTTTCAGAGGTTAATGTTCTTTGAGTTATTAATGATGTTGCAAAAATGAAAATGTTAAGAGCAATACTCTCTGTTAAGGTTTATTTCTATGCATGAGTCTAAAATCAGCAAACAAATTAAAATCAGAGGAGAGGATCAGATCTGATTGTGTTTAGGACACAATGGGAAGGTGAAGTACGGCTCCAAGTTTACAGACCTGGTTTTTTGAAAAAAACAAAACAAAAAAACAGCTAATTTTAGACCACTTCCAAATGTGGTCTGAGTGATTCCATCACAAATGCGTATTCAATGTATCGTGGATATGTTCATACTGAACTGCCCGCTTCCCACTATTGATCAGTCCAGGTGAGCGAGATCCTGATGCTGTCTGAACAGGGTCATATAGATCATTCCTGAGTTCTGATAAATTCAGTAGTTAAGCAGCAGAAAGCCAAAGGTGACAAATGCAAATATAAGTGAGTTGGGATGATTTCTGGGAAACTTCAGATCAAAACATTAAACCTGGTCCCAATATCCAGGGAAGGATCGTCACATCTAGGGACATGGCTATACACTGGACAGATGTCCCTAATGCATCCCTCCAGTTGGATTTTCACTAAACAGTGGTTTCCGCATGCTGACTCTATCATCACATGTTGTACCAAGAGGAATCAGGCTCCCCTTTGAACTAGACTTCCACAGACACACAGATGAGCTTGTTATTATAGCAGCTTGCCCAAATTTGCTGGGAAAGAAGGCCTGTCCCTCTGACACACTTCCTGTCCTTTGAAGAGGCCAACGGAGAGATGGCTTCGCGGGCCTGATTTCCAAGCTTTGCCTTTGATGCCTGAGAGAGAGGAGGCGGCGGCGGGGGCTTAAAGCCACAGTTCCGTGTCATGGACGTGAACCCCCAGCCTCTAATCTATCACCATTACTGTGGGGTGCATTTGTTTTGGCTTGACACATTGTGAAATCAGGGAATTGATGAAGGGAATATTTGGCTCTTATTGAGGCATTCGTCATGTCCAGTGGAGACCTGCCTTGTGGAGATCTGTTGTAGGTATTTACTGACCTGGGGGAGCTCCCACCTCGGTAGCCAACTCTGGCTCATTCCACCATAAATCTCAGTATTCTCCCAGGAAACAGGCATAATGGGGGGGCACATTCGAACGGCCGGATCCAAGCGTATCGGTGTGTCTGTGTTTCGGCCGTCATCACTGTGCTAGGGGGCCTGATGCCTGGAGAGCCCATGGGAGGAATGCTGGCTGGGAGTGAGGAGGGGGGATGTGAAGCATATAGAGGATGAGAGGAGCAGCTGCTGGGCGCTTAAAGCTCAAACATGTGACTGTTGCCTTTATCTAAGGGAACAAAAGGGCATATATGTTGTAAAGGACAGAAGACAATCACGACTGAAGTACAGTGTTGATTCCTGCAGTGGTCGTGGCTCAGCCCATTGTGTTGGCTCAGCATGTGCTGTGTCAGGTGAAAGGCAGCGGGGGTGAAGCCTGTGATGTGCGTTTGTCAGTCTACATACTGAAAGCTATGGAAATATACATGCATATAGATTCAAAACATTCCGAGACACAGTTTGATATTTCGAGCTTTTATAACAATACACTTACTGCACATTAAAAATCATTAAGCTAAGCTAAGATCACACTGACTAGTAACATGCAAATCACAAAAAACAGGTTTGAAATTCCTATGCTTTATCTTAATAAGATGGTAAATAGTGCACTTGACATTATTGGTTTGTAGTGTAATATAGGTGAATCCTTACCATCCCTCTTAAAAATTGTTAAAAAAACAATGCTTAAAGCGCACTGGCATTTTTTTTTTTTGTAAATAGCATCAATGGGAAATATGAACAGAGCAGAATGATGGATGGTAAACACACTTTTTTGCATGTGGCTGAATGAGTGGTAATGGTTCCAGTGTCAAAACTCTCCATATTTAGGCCTCTATAATCGATACTTTCTGCCTCTGTACTTCTCTTTAGTATCAGCACTCGGCACTGGCTGCTGTTTGAAGCGATGGGGGTGCAGCCCCATCCAGAACGAGGACACAATTAGTGTATTCAGCCGAAAACAGTGGGGCTCCCCCTTTGATGTGGGGATCAAATGAAGGAGCTGTGTGTTTTTGTCCAAAATGACAGGCTTGCCAGGTTTACTAATGGGGAGCTAATAGAAAGAGAGGTTTATGATGCTCATTAATTACACAGTCTGTCATGTGTTGGAAGGGTAGAATGGAGGAGATAGGGGAAAAGAGAAAGAGAGTGGGGTGCAGCAGAGGAAGCGGGGATGAGGGTGGGGGTGGGAGTGAAAGGAGGGCTGGGTGTACTCCGAAAGGGGGGAAATTGGAAATGAGTGGAGTAAAAGAGCGAGGGCAAGGAGAAGATCTCAGAAGAGATCGGCACAAAAAAAAAGAACGAGAAACAGAAGAAGAGAAAGAAGTGAACAGGAGAAGATAAAATAATCCTTTGCCGAGATAAGAGCAGCCACCAAGACAGGAGCTTCAAAGAGCAGAGGACAGTCTCATGGGAGCGTGCCATAAACCTTTTCCTCATCTTCAGAAGAAAAATTCAGTCCCTGATCCAAACACGCCCAGGCTCTCTCAGCACCCACCACCCTGCAGGTGTCCGAGGCCCAGTGGCTCCCGGGGTGGCGTGCACACTTCCAAGCACCGCTGCCTTTGAACTGCTTGGACTCATGTGGAGTGGCAATGATGATCTGCACATAAGGTCCAAATGTGAATAGTTAATGAGGAGAGAGAGGAAGTATCAGAGCCTGCCCCTCCCACCACAGGGAAGACTAGTGATCTCTGCTATCAGCTTCAGCCAGCACATCTATGAAACCTCTGTCGAGGCAGTTTGTCCATTCAAGTTGAGCCAGGGACAATGTCCTTGCCAACAGTAGCCTCTCCTTTGTGTTAATGTGGAGGTGGAACTTGTGGGATGGTCGTGATAAGTATAGAGTAAATGAGCCTGTGATTAACTCTGAGTCCATCCAGTGACCTGTGAGAGACCAGGCTGCTCTGGTCCCCACAGGGCCGGGCACCAGAGGGGCCACTCAGGCAGACAAGGTTTATTTAGCTAAGCTCTATGTCTCCTACACATAGATGCCTGCACTGCCATGGAATTCATTATCCCAAGCCGTTAACGGGCCGCTGGTGTTTTGAATAGTTTTAGCAGGCTTTGAAATTGCACTCTCTGCTCGGGTTCAATCATAAAGGCCACGATCAAATTGCACCAAGTGTTATATCATCATCATTGGCATTCAGCTTGAGATGCGAGGCCGAGGCCCACACAGGAAAACAATGGCTGGCCAATACCTAAATATTTAGCAGCACGTTCCACAGCAAAGGGGCCCGTATCAGAATAACAGAACTACGGTTTGGCGCTGTGAGCCTCTCTGCTCTTGTTGCAGAAACGCTTCCTGTCCACAGACCTGTGACCTTTCACCCACAGATCCACAGGAATGCAGGAGATTTTCTCCTCTTCTTAGCAGCGCAGAGAATGAAAATATAGACATCTGCTGGAGAGCCAAAACATATTAGACCTATCTCATTCCCTTATCCCCGCTGGAGCAACATGGCACCAATGATGCTAAGAAGCTTCTACAATTACTGGAGCCACAAAATACCTAAGAGACATTTGGGCGGCAGACCAGTAAAATGCAGTAGGTGGACGTGGATGTGGAAGTGGTTCAAGTCTTTGTAAAGTTACTCTGGGTTTAGGTGTCTTGGTGCAAGCAAAAACACGAAGATAAGATAAACAATGCTTTATTGTTTTGTTCAGTGATTGAATAGAAAACCAAAAGGCCATTTCTAATTTTGCGTGCATGGACGTAGTATACAAAGACGTGATCAGGTACATTAAGGGCGGTGAATTCACTGATGTGAAAAAAACACATTATGTTGAGCACTTTCTGAACAGAATTCTTCCAAAAAGCATTTCACAACAGCTTGTTGACATTGTTCTTTTCATGTGTCTACTTGAAAAAAGAAATCGTAAACCATATCATTTAACCAGACAAAGCTACAGAGAGCTGTGAGAAGAAACAGGCCTGCCTCAAGCAGCGTTGTAAAGCAACTACTTAAAATAATTTTTCCACAACAATAAAACCTTTTCTGAGTTGGCTCACCCCACAGAAATCCGCCTGTAGCCGCTTGGCGAGAAACCAGCGAGAACATTTCAGAATAAAAGCAATAAAAGCAACACTGGTTCTTTATTGGCTGGTTTCTACTTCTATGAAATGTTCGACAGCTGCATGTTTCCAGGAACAAATGAAAAATAAAGCATACTGATATCTTTTTTAGGACAATTTCTGGCACAAGAGAAACTATTCTAAGTCAACGCCTCAACACTTTCACTTTGTAACATCAGAACAAAGTTTGACGTCAAGTTTTAATCTTTAAGCAGACTTCTTTTTCACCGATTTGATTATTTAGGGGCTGAGCAAATCAAATGGAACAACAATAGCAATAAATAGCATCAGCCTTTGTGGACCCTGCAATTTGGTGCAGCGTAACATCAGACAGAAAATCTGAGTTTTTATTCAAAGTTTAAAATTTCAGTTGTTTTAAAGTGAGCGCCATTAAACCTGTAGCCACATCCACCTACTGTGATCAGCGGTGTTTAGTCAAAAAACATAAAGCTTAACGTATTTCGGAATCTTGTTTATAAAATGTATCTTCTTGTTACAAAGATGTTCCCCTCTGGTGCCTGGTGTGACTGTAAGAGGGCTGTGGCCCAGGAAGGAGAGGCAGTCATCCAGTGACGCGTTACGTGAAATGCTTTTCAAACAGTGGGGGAAATGACCCCTGAGGGCTCCACCCTCTCCTGCAAGAGGGGGCAGTCGGGTCCTCACAATAAGACAATTCATCTCTGTAATGAAGTCGTGTTCCCAGACAAAGAGAGGCTGGCCGGTTGGATGGCTGATGGTCCACTGACTGACTCCAAAGGTGGGGGTGGGTTCGGTGGGGGGTGCCAACAGAGGGAGAGGGATGGCAGGCCCATAGAGGCCAGTGATGTCATTTTGTTGGAGGTTGCATCTTTTGTTTCCTCACTGCCAGAGAGAGAAAATCCAGTGGAGTAGGAGATGGAATTTGACAAAGCTGTTTGGGTGCACAGACGTATTCAGAGCATGACTCAATACTGGCACCAGGCAAAAGACTTTCAAGCAAACAACAAACATAGACCCACTGCACATACCAGTGGTTCATTTAGGTATGGAATCTAATGCAGCAGCATATAAACCAAGACTTTTTTTTACATTTTCATGATATAATTACATGAACAAAATGTTAATTGCTAAAATGTACTGAGTACTTGTTTGATTGTGTTCCAGTTATTTAAGGTCGGATTGCTGCTTTTCTTGTTAAAAAAAATTTCAGATGAACAGTTACAGCCCAATTTCTTACAGTGTTGATGGTCCAAGTAGCTTTTTTCCGTTTTCCAGACAGTAACCAGCTGATGATATATTTTAACTCTGAAAATAGGTAATAACAGTTAAACTTAGATGCAATAAACATAAGCTATAAGTATATTCATATTTTTTCTCATATCATATCATATTGTCTATCTGCTGTACAAATGTGTCCAGACTCAAAGAGCTCTCTCCTTGGAGTCTGTGTAGTTTCTGCTTCACTATATCTGACTCTGATGCATTAAGGCTTCTCGTGCACCTTTGACCCTAAAATGGTAGCGCGGTGTAATCCAAGATCAGGCATGTTTTCTCAGTCTGCAGTACAACCCCCCCCCCCCCCCCCCCCCCGTCTATAAAAAAAAGCCTGAAATGCTTTTGAAAAAAGTGATAAATGGCTCAGGATAAGTCTGTGAGGATAGAAGGATGCTGACGCTGAACCAAAAACAGCTACAGACACCAAAAATGTCTGACCCCTCTGGATGGGTTGACCTCCTGCTTGGCAGAGACAACCCCCAGGGTTCATCTACAAGTCAGACTGTCCAGTTCATTCTCAGACAAGTTCAATGCAAGTGGAAGGACTATTCTCCACTTCTTTTTTTCACTGGGTTACTGTTCATCCAGACCTCACTTACTGTGTCAGAGCATCTTATACTTCCACATCCACATACATTATACTGCCTCTAATAATAACCTCTGCGCCCCACTGATGCCTTAATTTGAAGCAAACTGTCACTGGATTATTCCACACACATCAACACCTCGCCAGACCCGCTGGTGGCGAGCCTGGTCACTCGTTTGTTTTCGCGAGGTCTCAGGTTGTTTGAAGTCTTTTCCCGTTTGCAAGGCTTTAATTGGGAGCAGATGAGGAGGCCCCCGCGTGCCTCCACGGTGATGTCAGCCGCAGTGTAGGGAAAAGCATGGCTGGATGGGTGCGAGAGCTGCAGGAGGGGGGGTGGGGGGGTGTATGCGCTGAGCCAGAATGTCTGACAGGCGGCAGACTCTCCGCAGGCCTACAGGTGGGTAGACTGGCAGCAATTACACAGACAGCAAACACGGAGAGAGAGAAAAAATCCCTTGTAAAACATCTGAAGAGAAAAGTTAATGGGATGGATATTTTCTTTCACATGACATTAAGGTAAAAAATGAAATTTACAGGCTCGTTACCCAGCTCTGGCAGCTAAAGAAAAGGCTTCTTTGTAATACAAAACCTATTAATATGCTGTACAGTGTTTACACCACTGATTATCTAATCAAAGAGAGACTTGTGAAGCATTTTTCATTTTAAGCATTTCTGCGGCTGCTTTTTGTTGCGCTCAGCCGGTTAAGATCCTGTGATCTAAAATGTAAATTCGTTAAGCACTTTGCTCTTATCCCCGGTACACACAAACTGTGCCCACCTAGTGCTGCCCTGACCTATTTCGCTGCATGCGGGACATTTGCATGAAAGGAATGAAACTCGATGCCAAAATAAACATCAATTAAAGCTGTCAAACACCACCAAAAACAGCTGCAGCTTTGAACAGCTCGACCAGCAGGCTTCAAAAGCCAGCCGTCTTTAAAGGACGGCCTCACATGTACCAAAGGCCAGGCTGGAATTAGCACGGCCTAGGTTCAACAGAAATTACATCCACTAATGAACCTAGGCGAGATGACTGTCCTACAGCCACTGATTGGATTATATAGATATGAATTTATATATGAAATATTCAAACAATATACAGCTGCAATCTTCATTTTTTACTTAATTTCAAAATGATATTTTCAACTCAAACAATAATATATTAAACAGATCATCTTCCCAAAATAAAGCTGCAATAATTAAACAAACACTTCAGTCTATCTGCTATTCTGCATTATTCACAATATACAGTGCAGCATAATTCAGTCTGAGACACTGAACACCCAATGGTTTAAGTTATTTCTTTATGTTTTCTCTTAATTTGACTGAAATATTCTTTGAAAGGCAGTGGGAAGGAGGCTCTGTTGATTTTTCCTTGTTGATGCCCCGGCATGGTAGATGCACTACAATAAACAAATGTAACTAGTATCTAGAAATACTTACGCACAGTATTTTTTATTTTTATTTACTATTTATTTGTTTATTTATTGCATTGCTCATTATAGCTGAATACAGCTTCACCCTGTTTCCAGTTCATCCTATGGGCAGATTTTTCCATGTACAGTGCGTGACCCGTCGTTGGTCATCTGACAGCTACTATATGTGTGAGCAGATGGGAAAAGAGGGAACAAAGTTAAAAAGGGTGCACGCATCTGAGAGAGAGGAAAAAAATGCAACATACATGTGCTAACCAGGCCATAGTTTGTATCAGAGATAACCCATACCCCTCTGGTCTAGTTAAAAGAAAACGCCTCTGCTACGAAATCGCGGAGGGTGGTATAAACAGAGCGGACAGGTCCTCAGGAGGAGGGGAAAGCAAACAGGTATTTGTTCCCTCCCGCTGATTTTGCTGAAAGCACAAGAAGAGCTGCGGCGATTTGTCAATACAGGTTTTTGTTTGATTTTAATCCATTACGGCGGCTCTCCTCTTGTCCATTTGCTCATACAGAGCTCCCATTGAGGACCTGCCATGGTTCATTACTCCCTCAATACCAAACAATTTTTGCTCCTTTTCCACGAAAGCTCACACAGCGAGACAAATACTGCTCTTGACCTCGATGAAAAAGTAATGTGAGCAATAAAAAGCTTTAAATCACTTTGAAACCACAACAAGGGCGAGATCACAGGCAGAAAAGAGCAAGGACGGCAACGAGACTGCAGTAATCTTATGTGGGATATCAGTCCATCCAGGAACTGAATATACTACAGTAGAACAAAAGTGTTGCATAGTGCACTTAGCGGTTAGTTATTTGCCAGACCCAATTAAATTAAGAAGAAAAAATTAATAAAAAAACACAAATGTAAAACCTTACAGCAGAAACAGAAAATAAAACAAACAAAGGATCAACATAAAATTTATTTCTAAATGCCCTCTATAATTATCTCTTTAAAGTTACAGCAGACTCTGTGTACGAAGCAGTACTTTCCCTCAAATGGGTATAGTTAAATATTTTGCACTCATATACTGAGCGTTGTATTAAGCACATTCATTTTCCTAATGATGAGAACAAACAATGGATTACGCTGAATTTCCTAAACAGGCCCCCAGACACTTCTCCACCACTGAGAAGGTAAACACATTTTCGCTCTGCTGCATGCTGAGGAAAATTATCAAATTAACACTGAGCCGGTGGAACGTCAGAAGAGGAGAAATAAAAGCTGCGCTCCCTCTTTGATCTGACGTCTTCGGGAGGAATCTGCTCAGCAAGAACGTTAATCTGCCCTCTCCGTTGCAGATCCCCCCCCCTCGTCAAAATGTGACTGTTCTCGGTTGGTCAAGGTAATTTTGACCCACTTAGGCTGCTTTGATCCGAAACCCCTTTTAACAGATCCTCCGCACATGAGTTCAAACTGACTTTGTCACAGCTGAACGCAGCCTCTCTGCGAGGACTCGGCTGAAGCTGAAGCTCTTCCAGGCTGCTCAAGTCGCTGACAGAGTTGAAAGAGCTTTCTAATGCTGACGTTCAGTGCCAGTGACTTGCTGCTAATGGGTTACACTCCAGCTCTTTTGAGTCTGCGTTCTGTGTTATGCTTTAGGACAGGAACTGTTCTTTGTCCTTGCAAGAAATAACGATGTTTGCCAACGTTCCCGTTTGCTCCTGTATTCCTCCGGCCTTCTGCTGAAACGGAATGACAGTCTGCGTTGTGCAGCGTTCGCTCGCCGTGATTCTGCTGCTCTGCTCTGAATCAGCTTCCCAACGGTAGCTGCGAGGTGACAGCTATCACTGTCACAGATGCATCACAAAGCAACAGAAACATGATTTTTTTTTTTAAAGTCACATAACAAGGGAGCGCTGAGAGACGTGTTCACCTCAGATGTGATTTCGAAGCCTCTTTACTGGGAGATCTGTTCCCCGACAGCACCAACCTCCTCTTTACCTGTGTTCCTCAGGAACATCTGAGCACAGCTCTGCACTGACTTAACTCAGAAACTAGCTGTTGCTGCAGAGGAGCTGATGCTTGACACTTCAGCTTCATATGGCAGGACTGTTTCACTGTTTCATCCCTCAGTGTTGATGGACTCGCCATGTTTTCCAGCCTAACTGATATTGCTGTAGTACCTGGTTCAACCTAACGAGCCATTACACTTATTGAGAAGTGTTTGTATATTTTGTTTTGGCAGTAGCCTCTGCATATGTCTCTGCAGAGACACAGACAAATTCATAACATACAGGCATTGAGTGAACGACTGATCAACTGGTTTACATTATTTAAAGAATGCAATGGTTCCACATTGGTGACTTTGTATTAATCCCCATGCAAACATACTGCGCCAATATGATTACTGAGGCTTGGCGAAACGACCACTGGCAAAGACACTTGTGTTGTACTGCTTTGCTGCAGATGTAAGACAGGGCTCAAAAATTGTCCCACTGCAGTTTGAGAAATCAAAAGTGAGTGAACAAACAAGACAATGATAAAGAATACGTGGACGTTTTCCTGCCCTGACCAGTGGAACAAACCTTCACGACTCTCAGTGAGCTCACTTACACACTGGAAACACAGTAATAGGTTTATCAAAGACCTTGAAGAAAAAAAACATCTGCACACTACATCCAATGCAAATAATAATAGTAAAACATTACATATTTAGTAACACAACCAACAATCAGTCAGATAAAGGAATGTATAGTGTGCCAGAAGGTAATGGCTCCAATGCCTCACTGTCACTTCCTGTTTCGTGTTTCCTCAACTCAATCGTTTTTCACTTAGAATGATTTAATTTCATGGGGCTCTTTATCTTAATTCAAATAATCCACTCAAAGTGAAAGCAGTCACACTGCAGATGTATTCGTTCTCACTATTCCTGGCTATGAAAAACAGGAACCTGACAGAACAGCTCGAGTTTCCTCACAGCTCTACCCCTGAGCGGGACCTGCACTTTGTCACTGGGAGGGGAAAGTGTCCCAGCTCTCCATGTGGAGACGGAGCGAAGCTTTTAACTTCAACACAAAAATGCAAGAAATCTGCTTTGACTCTTTGCTGCTCCTCTGGGTCACATTTGCACATTTGTGGCTAATGAAAAACCATTTGCTGCTTTTTTTTTCACCATGCTCTCGATTGAACCCCTAATGGTAATTAATTGAATCCTGGCTTTCAGTGGCAGTTACGACAGTTCTCAGGAGAAATGAAAGAGACAGCAAACGTGCACAGAATAATGCCAGTATTTATATAGATGTTTCTATGTATACAGTATGTACACGTTGGCTTCCTGTTCCCATCTGCTCATAGTAACACAATAGTCAAGTTCAGTTTATTTGTCTGAGGTTCCTCAGTGTTGAAACCTCCAGAGAGAGATGATTGGGCCTCATTACACTTACAATCACATCAGGAAAAAAAAACTTTGAACACTGTTTTATGCTAATGTCAAGCTTAATTGGCATTAGAAAAAAATGCTCTGGCATACTGAGGGGCTCCAAGATTAGCCAGAAGAGAAAGAACAAGATAAAGCCTTCAAAAGGCCTATTTCAGAGGAATTATAGTGTCCTTTGAACATCATCCAAGTTTTAAATACATTAAAAGCCTATTGGCATACATGTAAATTAAGCAGTACCAAAAGTGTTCCAAAGAATTCATGGTAAATCAGACCAAGGTTGTGAGGATATAATGCAAGGAAAGTGTACCAGAGGGAGATGGGCAGGAATCCTGCCATCTCCCACAGGCCTCTCTGCTCGCCCTTTCTTCTCCGTGTCCATTCTGCCGCAGGCCAAGTGGCTTAACTTAGATGAAAAGAACAACAGCTAGGAGCTCCCTTGGCAGCGGCGCCCTCATGCTGTCCAAAGTGCCAGCGATGGAGCATTGTGTATAGCACATACAAAAGCCCGTTTAGCAGCATTAAGCACAGAGCACCAAGGGATTCCTTTTTCCTACTGGCCAAACACTGGCACAGCCCGGTCAGGACAGGCCTGGGTACAGCCATGTCTACTGCTCACTGTATAGTATAGAACATATGGTGAATGGCATAGGTATCGTTAGGTCCTGGGTGTCTGAGGCTGCAGGCCACAAACCCTGAGATTGAAAACATCGCAAACAATATAGTTTTATATGTGCCATGTCCGGCACATGCAGATATAGACAGAGGATGCATGGGGTTGGCACGGTTTGTAGTCTGATTGATGCTGGAGAGTGGTTATTGAGAAAATCAGAAGAAAGACAGACAGTGATTTCTAGAGTTATTAGTTTGATCATTTGTATAATGTGGTATAAACTATTCACTAGCATCTAGGGGGTTCAATTCATATCTCAGTCATTCCCACAGTACACTCATGTAAAGATGTGATCTTTATCTCTAAAGCGAGATTATGCCGTCTCTATGTGAGACAGGTTATTTTTACTGAGCAGAACAATGAAAGCAAGGCCCAATGTCCAAACCTTCGTTCCGACCGTATTTGATCAACATGGTCGAGTCATCACGTCTCGAGAGGATTTCCATCTCAAAAAGCAGTGCGACATGAAAGCTCTGAATCTTCAAGAGGCCGAAGCACTTCATTTAAAGTTAAGAAGATTTAGATCAAAAGGTTAGAGGGGGGGGGATACACTCAAAGGACGACCCTCGGAAAAAAAAAATGTGGCCTTCACAGTGCTAAGCTGTACAAGTTCACAGCCATGGCAGGACACAGGCTGTTCCTTCACAGCCTCAGAGAGATGAAAGGGAAGACTGTCCGCTTGCTTTGATTCAGGCTTGGCCAAATGAAGTCTAAAGAATGCCTGGATAAGTTTGTTTTCTGAAACCTCAGAGTTCTCCGCTCTCCCCACGCAGCCCCCACTCCTTCTATTAAAAGCAAGCCAGCAGGGAGAGTTTGTACAATGTTAATTGTTAATTACTCTGGCCTGCTGCGATGCTTCGCTTTGCACTGGGATTGAATTGTGTTCGCGAGCTCCCGCTTTCTGCAGCCTGTAAACACGCGTGTCTTGGAACAGAGGCTCTGCAGCGTGTCCAAATGGGATGGAAGGAGAGACATGAGAGGAGCAGACTCCTTCATGTAACTGGTGGAGATGAGTGATGCAGAAGGCAGCATGACCGCAACAGAAATGTGACGGAGACGAACCAATCTGTGGCCGTCTCATGTTAGAGTGTGTGTGTGTGTGTGTGTGTGTGTGATGTGTTCAGTCATGCTCACTGGCTAAAATAAACGCCTCGGATTTCATGCTGGTCAGTTGCCGATGAAAACGCTCATTTGAAAAGTTAGGTTCAAAGGCGAGAGTGCATTTAGTGCCAACAAAATGATTGGATACCAGCATGAGGCTTTATCCTGAGAGTGTGAGCAGGAATGACAATGTTATTATTCATAATATGCCTGAAGGACACCATGTTCACCTGGTGCTAACCAGGGATATAACCACAATGTGTATCGCGTTTATACTGTACATCTACAGTATATTCATAGTCATAGTAAAAGAATCTAACACGCACATGTCCATTCTTCAGAGGGATTCTGAGCAGCCAAGATGCGTTTGATTGAACACATGTTGTAGAAAGTTTGAGTTGAGTCTGGATTGATGGTGGCTCTGGAGAGAATCACACATTTCTGAGATTCCAAAGCTTTAGATCAGCCTGACAAGGGTAACTGTTTGAAATAAATCTCTCAAATAAGTTTCCATGAGAAAGCCCAAAACCAAAAGCATTTGATTCCACGTTCTCCCTCTGATGTGCAGCTCAAAGTGATTCAGTTTGAAACACTTTCTGAATTAACTTCAGAGAAATCTCCAAGTAAACAATCATAGGAAACAATATTTAATCACATGCATTCGCTCGGATTCGTGCCTGCACATCAGAGAAGCTGCCTCCTCTGTAGTGGTGGATGATGCCCACTTCAAATGCAGATCACTTTAATTGACACCCTGCTTCATCTTCGAAATTCTGCCGAAAATCCGCAATTCATGAGCATAATAATTATACAAACAACACATATGAAAGGGTCTGAAACAGCATTATCAGAGAGTGAGCAGCTCGCTGTGATCACTCTCTCGCGACTCATGCTGTTTGATGGAGATGCAACAGAGAGAGAGAGATTATAGCGCAACACTTAAAAAGCTGCTTCCGCTTCTCAAATACACATTTATGTGTATTTCCATAGCACTAATTAACTGGCCGCTCTTTTTCACCATATGAGCGTTTTAGCTGCGTGATGTTACCACTCTGCCACTCCCAAGAAACATCAGTACCACCGAAACAACCATAACATCAATGAAAGGCACAATGTGTGTGTGTGTGTGTGTGTGTGCTTACATTTACTTCATTTTTCTACCAAAAAAGGATGTGTTGACAACATGGGAAAGTTTTTGAAAGGCCAGTAGCACTGGGTGGGTCCAGCGGTATCAGCATAGCAGAAAACAGCCCTCCACTCCAACTTTGGATCAAACCCTGGATCAAACTCCCGCTGCCCTGCAAAAACACAAATAGATCAACATCCTGGCTGGACGGCGATGCTTTAGATAACCAGCCAGCTAATACAGTCGTTTAATTCCCTGAATGATGTCTTTACATTAACAAAAAGTTCAATTTTACTGATTGGTTTGAAAAGGTGTAAACTAGAGTTACCATGAATTCATGCTCAAAAGAGTAAAAGTTTGTACTTTAACAATGGATATATATAAACAATATATATTATCCTGAGAAGGATAAGAGAAATGACTGACTGACATGTATCTCAGTGGAATAAAGTATATGTAGGCAAATAAACTTCTTCCATCTATGACCCTTTGTGGTTCCCCTCAACCACAACCTCCGACTCAGCCTATTGTTGGACATGCTGCTATAGGAAGGATCTTGGCTTTTATTTTGACAGGATTGACATATCCACCCAGAGTCAGAGATGTCTGTTCAGGCTGACTGCCCAGAAGGGTTTGTAGTGTTTGTTGTGGTGTCTGTCAGGGTCATGGCCCTTCAGTCTGAGATGTGATCTACACTACATTACCTGCATCTGAGATCAAGCTGGCTCCTTGATGGTTAGGAATAGGTTTTGGGCAAACCTCTACTAGAATAAATTGCAATAATATTTTTATATTCTATAACTGTAATTGTTAATGTAAAAAAAACTTGATTTGTGAAATATTTCCAAATTACCATACATGTCAATTTTGTGAAAGGGAAATAAGTAATTTATTGAAAATAAATGGTTAGTCATGTATCTCATGTAGTAAAAGGCGCCAATTCGTTCATGGTGGAATGGAGAAGTGTGTAGTGGAATGGAGAGAGACACTATCAAAACCAATCTCTGTTTTTTCACCTAATAAAAGATAAAACACTTAAACATGGTGCTGAGAGATTCTATTGTTCTATTATGAACTACCGATTTATTAAAGTCTTTTCATCTTTTATTCACACTACCTTGACTTCTGACTTCTGAAGTCTGCTGGAGTCATGGGAATGTTTCATTCCTTCACCAAACTTTCATTCCTTCTTTACTAGTACAATATAATATAATACACACACACACACACACACACACACACACACACACACACACACACACATATATATACATACATACATACATACATACATCTAATTACCATTTCAACTATGGTTTCAGAGTTTGAGTTCAATATTAGTACATGATTGTATTGTATGTATAAATTGTATGCTGTCCTTACATATAGGCCTGTCCAAATTAGCTATTGCTAGTTTCAGTGAGCAAAACTGGAGTACGGGTTCTTAGACTTAATTAATCATGGGTGGTAGACGTAGCATGTAATTACTGCAAGTTGTGCTAGCACTGTGGCAGATTGGGATTATAAAGGCAGATTTGCCAGGTAGTGAGAGACAGCCAAGTCTCTGACCCCACCTCGTTTTCAGACCCGTACACCTCGAGACACTCAAATAAGTGCAAATGCATGTAGTACTTAAATTACAAGGGGGCTGGCAACTGCATCGGTCTAAAACTAGGCAAGATACTTTGCACCACTGTGGGTCTAGTGTGACACAGGGCCTTTTCCTCGGGTTTAATGTATTTCGGGTTTAATGTAAATCCATATGTTAATTACATATTGTGTATTACAGTATCTTTGGAGATTCTGATGCAAATTTCAGAGAAATATATTCAAGTGAATAATATTGTGCTGAATGATAATGCATGTACTGAGTAAGTCATATATGACTAAGTTACATATAGTCATTATGTAAAAATTGTGCGTGACAGATGCCATACATTAGCAATCAGCAACAAAATGCAGATTAGCATCTGTATAACAGTGTTGACTGGTATCAGCAGTGCTTTATACATGTCAAAACATCTAATGATTAAAACATGCTCAGTTTAAATTGGTAAGCAAAACCTAAAATTATAAATAAGCTGAATCATTTGATCTGACAATGGCTCTAAAGTAATCACAAAGACGTCCTGACTGAGACACATCCCACAAATAGACTTATATAAGACACTCCATGTTGGATTATATAGTGTTGTGTAATGAATCAAACATTTACACAATCATCCTAGTGGAAAACATACATGGCACATGGCACTCGACACACAAGTAGATTTTACCTCAAACTAATTAATGACTGAAGTCTGTTTATTTGTACTCTAACCTTGATTTGTCGTCCTGTCTACATAGCTATTGTCACACTTCCCTCAATGGCACTTGACACTGTTATGGCTCGCCGTACGGGTCATTTGTTTATGTTCTAACTCTATAGAGCTGTTTTGTTGAGGCCTTTCTCAGCCTCAGTGGCTGTAAATTATAATCCAGACAGTGTTTTACAACATGCAAAGTTTAGCGATGGATGCTCTTAATGGGCTCGTCCCCTTTGCATGAGTAAAGTGAATTAAGCTGTGGCAGGTGCCTGAGAGCACAAACAGTGGCTGCACAAAGAGAGCTGCTGTCCAGGCTTTGTAGACAGGAGCCTCACAGATGTGGAGCCAGAGCAGATGGCATGTAGATCTGAGACAGGGGGAGACGCTGGAGACAGAGGGATAAAGACACACAGAGTGAGAGGGGGACAAGGACAAGGGCCAGACACAGCTCTGCATTAAGCTATGCGAGCATAGCCATGTGCGGCTGACATTTAGCCATCCCCCGACTCTCCACTGAATCACTGCGCCGAGCAAAACATGCCCGCGGGCCACTGAGGACAATAAGTGCCTTCTCCTTTAACCAGCATCAAACAGCGAGATGAAAACGGTCACACGACAGAGCGACTGTCAGAAGTGCAAAGAACTCAAACGTATTTTATGAATATAGCTCTGTGGTGAGCCTTGCCCCCAAGACCAGGCTTTAAACAAATTGGCCTTGTTCAACCTCATCCACCACCACCACTTAATATGTGGGGTTTAATTTGTCTGGAGAGAATGTGAGATATGTGAGGAGACGTAACGCTTGAAATCCGAAAAGAAACGGATCTCTCTGTACTCCTTACTGTCTTTTTGTATCTGAGTCCATGTGGTTCTGTAACAATGGCACAAAGAGAATATGAGATGAAAGCATTAGTGATTTAAATAACTTTGTCGGCTTGTGAAGCAGCGAGACTGAGATACAGAGAGAGAGAGGGGGAGGGTTGGGGGGCAGGAATGAGCATCACCCAATTAAAGGTCCGACACAGCCTGTGGGGGAGCCAGAGAGAAACTATTACTGGCTATAGTTACAAAGCCAGGCGTAGAGGGCTTTAATCTTCAAACGTGATTAGATGATTAGATGCCCCATCGTGACCTGCAAACGCTAATTGTGTCAACTCTTATTTGTATGTTTTAAAGGTCAAAGACCAGAATCGCCGTTTAGATTTCGTTTCAGAAATTGATCACATCAATAAATACGGCAGAGAGACCAGTAATAGATTAGTAACCTATTTTAATTTTCATTTCAGTTCCACTCGAAAGTTTGATGGATTCTCTACTCTGTAAGGTTTGATGGATGGATGGATGGATGGATGGATGGATGGATGGATGGATGGATGGATAGATAGATAGATAGATAGATAGATAGATAGATAGATAGATAGATAGATAGATAGATAGATAGATAGATAGATAGATAGATAGATAGATAGATAGATAGATAGATAGATAGATAGATAGATAGATAGATAGATAGATAGATAGATAGATAGATAGATTCCAAACCCAAACCACTTACAGGATAATTTGTTTACCACATCGTGGTTGAGGTCTAGGATCAAAAAATTATTAAATTATTTTAAAGAATTATGGGGGCCACTGTTGATGTGAACCTTAAATCTCAGGATATCTATTGGTTTTGCTTCAATAATGAATAATTAATGTATTCCAATTTGATATTTACAAATATTTGTACAAGCGTGGCCATAATTTGGGGTTTGGGTTGAGTCCAGCAGCCTCAGTTCTCTTAACGAACAGGCAGAGACTTGTTGTAGAAGAACAGAGAGGCGACCACAGCTGGCATCAGCACATCTATGGACGTGATTACAAGAAACACCGGCACCCTGCTGTGCCACACAGGATCCGAGTTCTATCTGCCATATTTACATAAAACCCCAGCAAGTCAGTCTAAGTGACAGCGTCAGATAAATACAGAAACAACAAAGATGGCTGCAGAGAGTTTAAACAGACATCGGGGAGTAAAACAAGGCCAGGCACTTGCACTGTATTTAACAGCACTATTAATGTGACTCACCATCTCCCTGTGTCCACTTTACCCAGGAACCTATTGAAAGGAAGATCCATTAAATATGGAATTTCAGTCCAATTTGTCTTCAAACGGGGTAAAAGAGCTCATTATGTGAGCGCGGCTCTTTCTTGACTATTAGAAGGAGACGTTAGTCATGGCTGCTTATCTCCCAACCTTATGAGCACGGGATTAAAAGATCAAAGGCTGACTTAGGTTTAATATTATAGAAAGTGTAAGCTCCTTTTTCAGATGCGCTTTGGCCTGCGCCTTTTATCTGCTCTCAGTGCTCAGATCAAAATACTGAAAATTCAGATTCACTTCATCCACTGTCCAATGTGAAATGTATGTCCACACCTCTCATATCCAGGGTGAGGGTGGATGTAAGCGGGTGCTGATCTATTTCAAAGCAGACTCTTTAAGACCTTCAAGTCAATTCCCTGTTGATTACACGGCCTTCAAGACTGACAGAAATAAACACAGCGCTAAGTTTCAAGAGAACTTTGAAGTACACTAAGCTGAGAGCAGAGACGTGCTGCTTGTCAGGGCTGGACAGCGACTTCTGACTTAATGAAAATATCCTGTAAGCACTCAATTATACACTTGAAGGCTTCGAGAGAGAAGTAAACACAGTGAGAGTCAAAGTTGGACTCATAATCAAAATCACAACTCACTTAGAGTCATGGGCATCTAAACAATGTGCTGCTAATGCGCTCACTGTTGTCTTTTTCGATTATTATGACGTTCATGACAACCTAACCCAATGACCTCATACTGCAGGAGTCGAGACACAAACATACCACCAACCAACACACCATTTTGTTGTCTAATTTGAATGGCTGCACTTTGTCGTCGTATATTTTACCATGGAGCTCATTACTGATGAGCTGTACAGGACTTAAACCAAAAGCCCTGACATTTAGCGTTGGTGATTTAGATAAGGAGAACGCCATGCGCTATGTAGTCCTGTTTTTGCTGCACTGAAAATAGTTCAACCTAATGTCATGGGATCAAGGAACGTAACGCCATGTGCTGACATCTAGTTTAAACAGTGTGATACTGTCCCAGACTGGACAGTTAATTTGTCGGCGCTTCATTCATGCGCTAACCGCCAGCCCTCGTAGCCCTCAACCTCGGTCACGGTGACGTGGGCGAGCAGCGCTCACTCTTCTTCTTTGGTCTTGGACAGATACACTCGGACCCATCGAGATAAGAAGCAGACCAAAACGCATTCGCAATTATCCTCAACCCCTCCGGTGCCTCACATCTGGTCTCAGCTTAGAGAACAGACATGCCAGCAAAGGCCTGCAGACCAGACGTGTGGAAAGAAAAGGGGTGAGGGGTGGGGGGTGTGAGTTTTTATCATACCAAACATTCATTTACCCTCCATTTCCACATCCATCTATCAGTGCACATTGCTGGGGAGCGTCTCATCCTAACAGTCCTAACAGTGGTCGACTCATCCCGGTGCTCAACTGAAAGAAGGTGGACATGACATAGTGAAAGCAGCGCATTGGGTTCAGTAAGGCTGTCCGTCTCCTCCGAAGCCTGTTCTGCAGGTGGCGCTGTGCGTGAGCGGAGGCAGAGCAGAGAGACAGGCCTGGCTGGAGATCATTAGAGCTTGTTAGTGTTCCTGCTGCCCTGGGCCTGATGAGGGGGCCTTCGTTTTTGGGAAGCTCTCTGATCCTACTGAGAGTGAACCAGCATATGGGAGGTAGGGGGGGCAGGGATAGAGGACCAAACCCCAGTGATGTCCCAGCAGATCTGCAGGTCTGACTTTCCTCCGTCTCATCCCCGAAGGCCATTAGACAGTTTAGCTGGGAAACGGCTGTTGAAATATACATCTGTCTTGGTGTCAGCACATTGCAGCGCTCCTCAGTCTGCACGCCGCAGCGAGTCGATTCAATATTTAAATCATCAGTCTCCATAAGCGTTTGATGTCAGCTCGTAACGAGCTCCGTCTCTAACACTGACAGGCCTGTGGACGGAGCGGCTGTTTACTGTCAGGGACGGAAAACTCAGCTTTTCCAGTGTTTCGTCATGTGTTGATAAGATCCAGCGAGACCACTTTGTTTGAGTAACTGCATAAAGTGCACCAAGCATCGCACAACTCAGCATTTATTTCATTCTCTCAGCAATTACGACAACACTTTTGCCAATGCTGTATTTCTGTCAGAATCAAAGCGTTGGCGTCGCACATATCAGTTGACGCAAATAAGTGTGGAGCGCTCGGATTTTATCACAGTGCAAATGTTTGGTTTATTTGTGGTGAGAGGAATATTTCAATTTTGCATCGTGACATTTAGATTAATGTTATATCATGCATATTGGGGTGCAGGTAGGTCGATGAATGATTAAACTGCTTATTGCAGTGAATTTCATATAAAGGTACTGCAAGAAAACAAACTTGTATTTATGCAAAATAACCATTCGTTGTATTTTATGTAACAGTATAAAGTGGAACATCATATATGTGTTCTTAATCTGACTCGGGTACACTTTGCAAAATGTATAATGTTGACTGTTGAAATGTTGTGTCACATCTCATCATGTTAGCATCGTGCGCGGAGGATTCACACAGCTGGAGGCAGTGTGCGCGCGCGTGTGTGTGTGTGTGTGTGCCTGTAGGTTCATTTGTGCAAATCTAATGTTTTGTGGACAGAGCACACTCGTCTGTTGAGCCGATGGTGACATTCAACATGTAACCCCCCCCCTTTTACCCCCCCCCCCCCCCCATTGCGCCGCTGTCTTACACTACATGGCCTTTGACCTATATCAACGTAAACCTTTAAAACCTGCCATTTTCTGCAGCAGCTGTCAGCGGGGGCTCCTGTCTCCCCCCGCATAGATATCATCATCATGAGGTCAGCTCAGCTGTGCAACTAATGGTGAAGAATATAATCTTTAGAGGAAGAGGTCTGCAGTTCTGCTTAGTTAAAAACTGCTAACATACAGAGTCATATGACGTTTGATGTTGTTTTTATCGGAGCCGCTTCTCCTGACCTATCATCTGTCATCTTGTGATCGTTTTAATTGTAACCGCTGTACAACAGCATGAGCACATTCATTTTTTACCAGATGCCCAGTTGGTAACAACGCCTGCAGCGTTAGAACGTATTCATTTACTACTATGAGACATTTTTGTAAATTAAACCATTTCGATTTGATGGTTAAGTTGCATTGGCAAACTATTCAATAGGGAAAAAAAATAGTATCTGGAGCTGAAACTGAGGCCTGAACTCGTCAGCTTTAAAGCTGATTAAAACATATTACCAACATATTTCAGCTTGACTGTAAGGAAAGAAATGTTGGTTAGCTGTTGAGTTATTTCCACTACTTTCTATAAGAGAAATATCTTAATAACTGTTGGATGGATTGTCATGAATCTTTTCATTATTAAACATAACTAGACTGTAGACAGCGTCTTATGACAATTCTCCACATCTAGTTTTCTTTTCCTTTCTTTTTTTTTTGAGTTGACGGCATTTCATTTCATTTTGGACAGTATTTTCACACACGAGCTGCATTAACGAGTTAACACCCTAAGTGCCTGGCCGTTGGGATTTGATTGGCAGTAACCACAGGCACATTTGCATAGATGAGATTTGACAGGCTGACGCACACGTAGCTACTTGAAGAGTCCAGCGTTTTTCCATCTTGCACAAAGTGACGCACGGAACCCACACTTCAGTATGATGACGCATGGCGTTACTCCACCGGTGAATGCACTGTAGCGCACTCTGGAGCACCAGCACCCAGCTGCTGTGAGGAGCTGGTTGTGATTCAGCGAGCTGGATGGAAACCTTTGGCAGGCCAGACAAGTTGAATAGCACCGCTTTAGCTCGTCATTCAGCACCACTGCTGGGATGAATTCTACATTATACTGGATGAGACTTTGTTTTATGACCAAACGTCTGCAAATGATTGAGTTGGTGGAAATCTCAAGAAACCATCGAGCTGGATGATAATGTGCTGCATCTGCTGGATTAGTCCAAAAGTTACTGTTCACCCAATCAGCCATATCAGGTGTTACGTCAATAACAACACCAATAATTCTCTGTTAAAGTGGATCTAATGAAATAGGGAGGTGAATGCTTGACTGTCATAACAAACACTGAAACTTTCCCTTTGACCACTGACTTCAGCCTCTCTCATGTATCACCCGCTTCCATAATTCTCATTCCTCTGCTGCCGTGTCTGGATGCTGCACACGTCGCCTGCTTTTCAAGACAGTAAAAGAGAAGGAATGGGTCCCCGGAGGAGAGTGTCGTCCCACCTCCCAGCAGGATCCCTCCCTCTCTGTGGGCGTCCCCTGGGCAAAAGGGAAGATTAAAACAAACAGGACTTTAATCAGTGGGCCCGCGCTCTCTGCTCAGCTGCCGACAGAAGGAGCCCACTCCAGGAAGGCTGCCTGAAATCAAAGCTTCCTGCTCACCACTTGCTGCTTCGCCGATCCGTATCACAACAACAAAACCAGCAGAAACAATTATTTATTCCTTTTGATGTAGGTTTTGAAGTTACCCCACCTCTTCCTCTGTGCCCCCCTCTCCTCCACCCATCCTCTTCCTCGCCCAGCCCCTCCAGCTCTCTGTATCTCTTACTCCCAAGGAAACAAGGTCATGCCAGCTTCTCGGCGGAGGAGGCCGCTTTGAAGGAGCAGCGGCTCCACAACGCCCGACGCCTTTCTCTTACTCCACACCGAGGAAAGCGGCGTGATTGAAATGAAAGTTGACGGGCCGTTGCGTTCGGCTTGCCGTCACCCCGCTGAGTGTGTCAAGATGTAAATTTCCTTCTCCCCGTGTCATGTGTTACACATTACTGAGCGATTCCACAAACCAGTGCAGTTTCATGACATAATCTGATTATTACATTACTGCAGAATTCATTGGCCTATAACGTCAATACAGTACAGTTCAGAAAAATAATGTGCATTATTTAAAGTTTACATGTGACAATTGTCTTTTTTTGGACATTATATTGGTGGTTTAAAAATGCGTTTAGGGTACAGAAATATTATTACCCGTAATTTGTAAACTTTCACTCTTACAGTCAGTGTGTGTGTGTGTGTGTGTGTGTGTGTGTGTGTTATCTGAAGGGGTGAATGCCGTGCTTACACTGACACCGCGCTGGGCTTTTTCACACAGCAGAGAACAAGGTGCTGAGATGGCAACAGATCTGAGCTGCTGTCAGCGCCGCAGATCCCCGTTAACCTTCTCTCCCATTCAGAGTGAACCGGTTGAAAACAATCTCTCAGCAGCACTGAACCGTCTGAGAGGATTCTGCCTTTCAGCTCACTATGCCACAACATCTGCTAAAGCTGTTGGCTAAGTCTGCCGCCTCATCAAAAGGCCTGGCAGAGAGAGACAGCTTCTTAACTGCGCAGATGGTGATCATGTTTTTATCATTTGCCGAAAGTTGTGATCCTCTAAATTCATTTAATTGGGGAGGGGCGGGGGGGTCATGTAACTCCATCTTTGGCGTCTGCCAAGATGATTTTTGACAGGTCACATATTATATGTTCTAAAAAAAAACCCATTGGGAAAATTGCGGGTGTTTAAGTTGAATATTGTCATTTTGGAAACCACGTCCCTGTGGCACATTTTTCATGGTTGGGTGGTTCTGTCTCACATTTTCACCACTTTTTAATGAGTTGAGAAATTCCTGCTCTGAAACTGCACGGAGAGAGCCAAGATCTCAACACGGAGAAACACGGAGTTTCACCCAAACGGTGATACATCTCTACCCTTAAGCAGGGTTCACTGCGTTTTCTTTTATCAGCTGTGTCTTCGGATGAGTCTGTAAATCATGGTGGTTTGGGAACCTGTTTTAATCCTGGGTTAAATGAGCACCATCGTTATGTGAGGAGTGAGGAGTGAGAACTGCTCCTGCGCACGCGGAGCAGGAAGTCCGCAGTCACTGCCGTGATGACAGGGAGCAGAACAGCCTGTGGCGTTTGGGACTCCCTCCGGGGCAATTACCCACACTGAGGGCAGACAGGCTCCTGTTTCTGACTTATCTTAATTATAAGTGAGGTAAAAAGGGGCGTTCGATTTACAGCACGTAACTTTTCTCTGTCTGGAAACAAACGCAAAACTATGTCACAGTGTTTAATATAGTGACTGATAACTAAACCTGCTAATTAATATGGGCTCTGTTACACAAAGTTGATCTTGCTTGTGTCTAATTCACTATGCACACACGCATGCACAGATATGGAAGCACTTAGAGAAGAGCGGAGGAAGCTTAAAATAAATGTGATGCAGGAAGATTGCGACCCGCTGTAAAATGTTTGTATTGTTATATTTCCATTATAGAATCGCAACTTTATAGTTTCAGTCACACTGAGCCCACATGACTGTAAACATGCCCACTGTCGAGGTTTGCCATGAAAACCAGGTCCCTGGATGGTGATGCTGAGCTTGTTAAGCATCTCATTTCTGTTTTACAACTCTTTCATTTGTATCTTCGTCTGCCCCTTTCTTTCAAATTGGCCTTTAATTAGACTCCATCTAATTACACAACTCCTGAGAGCCTTCTGTATCCTGGGCTGGGCGCAGGGACGGGAGGAATCTGAAAGAGCTAAAAGTAAAACAGCAGCTGACACCCAGACATTTAATGCCACCCTCCCTCAAAACCAGAGCTTTATGGCCTCAGGGCTCATGTGAGGAGGCTACAGGCTGCTGCTGTCTCATTGAGCTATGAGCTGACACCACTGTTGTGTCAAACTCTCATGCATTATTACTCTCCCATATGACATTTTCAAATAAAAATAATAAAATACTTTTTTGTAAATTAAGGACTGAGTGTATTTACTGAGCTAACACCTGTCCTTTGAGCATTAACGAGAACATTACTATTGTTGTCAAGCCAGTAAAGATAGATACAGTATTACAGATCATATCCTAATGGGAGTATACAGGACATGACTGTACCAAATATAGGCGAATGGAAATGTATCTGATATGTGCTGAGCTGTTCACTTTAAGAGGATTAGACTCAGGCAGACACAGTTAGGTCTCGATAAATGCAGATCCCATACATATATACAGTATATATATGTGTGTGTGTCTGTGTGTATATATATATATATACAGGGGGTCCTCGAGTTACGACGGAGATCCGTTCCTGAGAATGTGTCGTAACCGAATTTCGACGTTAGTCGGAACATACACAATTGTGCCATTGTGCCACTAGATGTCGCTATAACACCACCCTACAATAAGAGTTTACTGTGGTGAATTGCCTTTTGTCACTGTAGGGGTTGATATTGCGAGTGTAATGAGCATTTCCTTTAGATTTCTGATATCAACCGTGTAGACCCTGTGTTGTGAATAAACCTACGGTATTGCCACGATCCCGAACGCATCTGTGTCCGTGTGCATCTCCTTACCGGCTGCCACTGCATCCTCCGCCAGCCGTCCATTTCACATAAGTAAACACAAAGCAGAGTAGCCTAGCTGTGCTGTGGAGGTGTTGGAGAGCCGGCAGGCGCGCTGAGAGACAGAGAGAGCGCTCACCAACTAGTTCCTGTGTGAAGTCTGTACGTATTTACGGGGCAAACCGCTTAAGCCGAAACAAGGAAGTTCACGGGAGATGTGTCGTAACCACGAAAAC
>JAFBJQ010000701.1:83003-213602 GCA_016785345.1 Trinectes maculatus | reverse complement strand
AGGGCTTGATATTGCAAGTGTAATGAGCATTTCCTTTAGATTTCTGATATTAACCGTGTAGACCCTGTGTTGTGAATAAACCTACGGTATCACCACGATCCCAAACCCCTCTGTGTGCATCTCCTTACCGGCTGCCCCCCCCCCCCCCCCCCCCCCCCCCCCCCCCCTCACCCAAACCCCCCCCCCCCCCCCCGCCAGCCGTCCATTTCACATAAGTAAACACAAGGCAGAGTAGCCTAGCTGTGCTGTGGAGGTGCTGGAGAGCCGGCACCAGCTCACCAACTAGTTCCCATGTGAAGTCTGTACGTATTTACGGGGCAAACCGCTTAAGCCGAAACAAGGAAGTTCACGGGAAATGTGTCGTAACCACGAAAACAACGTAACTCGCGACCGTCGTAACTTGAGGACCCCCTGTATAAATATATATATATATATATATAGTATATATATATATTGTATATACAGTGTGTATATACACCTTCTTAATGCCATCTTTGTGTATCTCAGTATAGATCCCTGTAATATGCTTTCACACACACACACACTACTAAACTACGAACCATTATTTCCAGTCTTTGACAGGCCTTACACAGCCCAGTGACTTGTCAGAAACAACAGGCACATGTGTTAAGAAGGAAAGTGGCCCGGTTACTCTGGGAGCATATAACAAATCCCCCAGGCTCTGGAGCTCAGCAGGGGGTCGGGCAGACTACAGCTGATCCACGCTCGCTCCGCTGAACCTGTCCATACCCTGTATCACACACGGCAACCTTGACAGTGCCTCCGGGACCTGTTAGCTGTTTTATATTTTCCATCACAGGATTTCAGGAATGAGGAACATTGGGAATCACATGTTAAATCCAGCTCTTCTTTTTTTCATCATTTCATTCTTCTTTCACAAGATAAAAGGTGTTTGCCTTTTTATAAGAAACTCCAATGCCACTGTTTCCTGGAAAGTAAAAGGACATCTTCTGCTTTTGATGCTGGTGCCGTTGGGTGTCGGCGTTACCTATTAGGAGACGTGTGAACCTGCAGTGTGCTGAGATGTCACTAAAGAGAGAGAGAAGTGATTAGTCCAAATGAAGGGATTTGGCTCCTTCCGGGGGCCATAGACGGAGTGTGACAAGGAGCCAACTTCCTCTGATGAATGCTGCGGCTGACAGCCAGCTCCAGGCCTGACTGGCACATCAAAGCAGCCAAACACAACCAACCCGTGACATTTCCAACAACAGCAACAACAACAAAAGCACAATCTTCATCCTTACTTCATCATCACTAACTGTAGCCCATCCTCAGCGCCGACCATTTAGCCTGGATTGAGTCACACTCAATGGGGGAGGAGGGCTTTGCAAACAACCCCGTGTTTATCTGTGTGTTGCCGCGTTTCAGGGAAACACAAAAGGGCCGACGAGTCCATTTGTCTGTAGATTCTTTAAAAGAAAAACAGAAAGGCACAAAACAAGAAGGGAAAAAAAAGCTAAGCCTACCTGATGTTTTCTCCCTCTCTTTTTTCATGAGGAACTGTCCGTCCCTTTATCTGCCTTTCATTAGCGCCTCGCTCGCCCTCTTAGGAGGGCGGGCTGGTGTCTGGGAGACAGTCACTTTCTGCGGGCCTGTGATGTTTGGGCAGATTACGCGGGGCCTTTGAAGCCACTGCACTCCTCGTTGCCAGGACGTCAGGCGAGCCCATGCCATCTGTCAGAGCCGTGGCAAAGTAGCAGAGCGGGGCCGAGACGCCCTCTGTTGATCCACGCTTTTGTCTTTTATGTGTCACGTTTGGATGTCAGCCACACCTTTGTAACGTGCTGCAGGGAACTGCCTGAAAGACTGGCCTCCGCCGCACACCCCCCCACAGACAGGAGAGGATAATGGGCCTCGGTAATTACTTTTACCTGTGGGCATCAGTCTCTAAATGAGACAATTACCGTCATCCCCTCACAGTGATGTGTGGTTTCCTCCCACTTTTCCAAGGTCCTGGAAATCACCGTCGTGCGGGTCTTTTCATGCCTAACCAGTGGGACAGATCTGATTGTTCGCCAGCTACGGGGACTGTAGGTCTGTCTGTCGCAGGCTAAACAATGCTGCCGAGCAGCCGACCACCAGCAGCTCAAAGGTTCACTTTACCAGAAAGTTTTTTTTCCAATCACAGAGAAATAAACTGAGTCGAACTTTCCTCCAGCATCAGATGAATGCACAAAAGTGTGTTTGTGACGAGGTGATTGGCCGTTTGCTAAACCCTCCCTCCTTTACTGCCTGTTCCTGCATCCAGGAAGCCAAACAGGATAAAGGACAAATGCAGTTAATAATGGTAAACACCTGCAGGTTTCTCATTTCCTGCCTACGGCAATTGACTTGCTGCTGAATCTTTCTTTACCAAAAAAGAATAAAAACCTTCACTGGGTGTTGCAGATGATTCACAGGCTGTTGTGTCTGCTGTGTGTGTATGTGAGAGGGTCATGTCATTTCCCAGTGTGCAGGTTAACAAACAGTAACGGTGTTTTGACCACTGTGATGCAAATGGTCATTTGAAATGCTGTTTGTTCGTCTGTGGTGATAACAACAAAGAAGACACTAAACTGACTCTAGATGTGAGTATGACTGGTTGTATGTTGCCCTGTGATTGGCTGGTGACCCGTCCAGGGTGTGACCTGCCTCTCACCTGGAGTCAGCTGGGACTGACGCCAGCTCCACAACCCTCTACAGATAAACAATAGATGACAATGATGGACGAAACAGAAAACATTTTCGTTGGTGCGGTGTTTGCACCTTACTCGTAAATACAGGGGCCAATACTTGCTTTGAAAAGGGGGGGCTGTCCTAGCCTTGGGGGTCCTAGATCATAATCCGGCAGAATCACACAAATTAAAGCCATGTTTGCTAAAAATAACGTGGAAAAGTTTGTCATTCTGTTCCAGCCTCAGCAGGTCACAAACAGGAGGTGTGCAGCTTTCAGGGTTGCTGCAGACTTAGAAGGATGACAGCTCCTGTGTAGAGCTACCTTGTTTAGATGGGCTCAGATGTAGCAGTGTTTGGGGGAAGGAGGGGTCCCTGATAAAGCTCTGAAGAAGAAGAATGAGATTACAGGCAGCGTGTTACCACCTCAAACGCTGCCTCTCCCTGTGCTGAGATGATAAACTCTCGTTGAGTTTGCAAAGACCATTTCCCAGCGGCTGTCTTTCAGTTTATATGAACTTTTCAAAAGGCTAAGGATCTGACGAGGATCGTCACCAAGCTCACGGGCTTTGAACACACCTCCCCTGGGTATTTTTCCCACCCCAGGACCACTGTCTTCAGAGGCTCGCAGGGAAAAAAGGCTCAGATCAAGAGAAATCAGCATCGCCCCCTTTTCCCCAGCTCGCCCAGTCACCTTGCTTGTCCTGTCACACACGCTCACAGTCACGCATCAGACTGGCCTCCCCCAACAAACCATCCATTATGATGAAGTTTTCCCAAACAGAATAATAATTCATCAAATCCATGAACAGAGAGGGTGATGTTAAGCTACATAACCATTACACAAGCCCAGTGAAATATACATTAGAGTCATTGGATCAGAGGAGGCTGTGGCGAACAACTGGAGATGATATTAACTCAAATAAATTCAGCAGCACATCCTGTTGATTCAATTGTCTAAAGTGCTTACAGTGAAACCACAATGACCTTTATTTGCATCACTAAAGGGCTTGCATTATTATTATTATTATTATTATTATTATTATTATTATTAGCCGGCACATGGATCTTTGTGAAACAGCTTTTTAAAAAATCCCTGTTGTTGTTATCTTTGCAGCGTTGGGTATATTTAGAGCACAACAATCTGCTCGCTAGCTTTACATTCCAAGATGTAAGTCCTGGATGACGGCAGAACAAGATCAGTCCAAAACTTGATCCACAGACGTGGCTGTGATGTTCGAGGACCACAGGACTGGAAAATCGTGGAGAGAGATTGATAATCAAAGCAAAACGCAGAAAGTGTTTTGGTTGCTGATAAAAATAGTTACCATACAGATAATGCTTTGACAGGGATGAATGATTGATGCTCAAAGATGTTGCCATGACAGACAGGCAGGCGGGAGAAAAACACTGAGGCAGAATGATTGGGTTCTCTCTTTTGATGTTCCTGTCTGACTTACTTGTGATGTCTGGTTACATCTTCAAACCCGTTCTGCGTTGACAGTTGTAATGACCCCAAACATTTCATCTGTCATTTCGGAGAAACACTCTGACAACTTCTAGTGAAAAGAATCTACCTCTATGGCCAAACTTCCTTCCATGTTCTTGAATCCATCCACGGTGAGAGGAGTTTTTCATTTGCATTTGTCACAGGCTTTATGTTTGATGTCATTTAACTTACACTGATACACTGATACATGATCAAATCCACGCAGGGAACAGAGCTAATGTCAAATCTACAGAAGCCAGACAATGTTATTAATATTAATGTCGCAAGAAGTTATTTTTATGTTTATGAGCTGAAGTTTTTTATATGTAGATATAAAAGAGAGTTGACAACATTAGCATGCATCTAGCATATAAAGATATGGTACCGTCAACCTGGCTTAATGGGGGTCAACAATTTAACAACCCAGCATTTGACTCCAGAGCAGGTTGGATTCGATTATTTCAGCACTTGTATAAAATAAACAACTCTAATGCTCTGAGTCAGTGGTGTCCGGCACATTTTATCTCCAGCGCCGATTCAGTCAAACCATGTGCAAGACAGATAAAGCGTTCAAAGCCTGTGTTTGTTTGCCTGTTTATATTTTGTCGTATAACGTGGAGAGACCAGACATCCCAGTCACATCCAGTCCACAGAGCGGGAAGCGGTTTCCCATGGTTCTGCTGGGATGTCGCTTTCATGTGGAAATAGTCTCTGGGTCCCTTTAGCCCCTCTGTTGTGACAACGGATAATGAATTTCACAACATCTGCCATTTGTTAGCCCCATTTGGTGTAAGCGATCTCCTTTTAATCCATGGACTTCCAATGTGCGTGCAGCACCACAGCTGGAGCCAAGCAGCTGGATCCCAAGGCCTCTGTGGGGCTGCAGCACGCAGGCTGGAGCTAAAACGGTCTGCCCAAACCCTCCTCAGACCCGAGACATACAGCAGGGCACTGAGGCACCCTGCCTTTGACCTCTGATCTCTGCTTGCTTGTAATCAAGACCATAGTAGAATTATTACAGAATTAAATGCTAAGTTGCTGCTTACTCCACTGATCTCTGTTCTCCACTTCAAAGGAACACACAGACAACAACTGGGCCTGGAAAATACATTCACTATTATTTAATCACATGGGATAACACATGAGCAATCTAAACTTTCCATTGTCTATTAGTTATCCTAAGAGGATCGTGAGGGGAGAGGGAGCCAAGCTCAGCTGACTGTGGATGAGAGGCACCTGGACCTGGACAAGTCACCAGCCTGTCACAGGGCAACATACAGAGACAATACCATTCACACTCATGGTAAATTAACCTAAGGCCCTGTGTACAAGTTTGTATTGCCAGAACATTACAAACTCTACACACAGAGCCCCTGGATTAATCCAGCATTCAAACCGGGAAACCTTAATACCATGACGCACAAGTGAAACACTGCACAACCATGTAGGTCCATACCACTAATGGATATGTAAATGAAATGAAATTGGAATACATGGCTTTGCTCACTCCAGATAATAACTTCATGTGCATGTGTGTGTGAGTGCTGTAGTCTCTGGTGGGTAAATGCAGGACATGAGCATTCACACAGTCAGATCTGCTGTGAGACGACTGAAAAAGACTAAAACACACCAAAAAGCTTCCACAGTGTTTACCAGTACTAACCCACACTGTGGTGGCTGGCAGCACTGACACAGCTAAGCAGCTGTCTGTCTGTCAGACAATCCACACACATTACTGAAGCATCCTCAGCAGGAACGACCTGCTCCATACCCATCACTCATGTTCACGCTGCATGTTCAGTGGACCAATATACAAATCAGCCTTCATAAACAAGACAGGTTGTCCACTGCTTTCTAAATCCAAATATGTCCACAAGCTGCAGAAGTAGTTTGGAAGAATACCCTCCTATACCATACTGACATCTGGGCCATTGTGTCTGAAGTCATATATTAATCAGTTACTGTTGTGTATTGTCCTATTTGTAGATTGTATTGTAGTCATGTAGTAATCAGGGGGTCATTTGTGGTGGCTGGGGTTTCTTTGCTCGGACACTCAGACATCAACAGAGCTTCAGAGACACCCTTTTATCTGACAGCAGGAATGGCTGACATGCTGAATAATCTTCATTCCTTTCAAACATCCGCCCTCATCCTGCCCTTTTCATAAAACCTGGAATGTGCTTCACAGAATGTACAGTATCTTCCCTCTATGAATAAAACATCTGTCAATCATCAGCCAGTAACAATATGTGCCAATTGAATGTAGCCTGAGAGGCAGCGGACAGTGTCCTGTGATCACAAGTCATAACCAAGAGTTATTTGTCCTCTCTGTCTGGTTTCTTTTAACAAAATGCAGTTAATTCATTTGTGAAATGATAAAAATGCCCCGGGGCAAACCAGCCATTGAAGATGTTTATAATTCAAACGGTGTACCCTAAACAGGATATACAAAATAACACAAGAGTGCCTCTTACACACACCTGTAGCCTGACAGGTAGAAGAATTAAAGGGACACTTATAGTTCACTACGTGTGAAACATTTATAGACACTTGACTTAATACAGTGATTTTCAACCACTGTGCCGTGGCAGACCAGTGTGCCATGAGAGATCATCAGGTGTGCCGTGGGAAATTGTCCAGTTTCACTTAATTAGTCAAAAAAATATTTAGTCACTGCAAATGATTGTTTGTGCCTGTGTTATGGCCCGAGGGCCAGGGCTGTATGTTGTCAGATGTATTGATGACATGTCTGCAGACACTGAACGTGTTGTTTTGGAAACTTTTTGTAACATTTTCTAACTTTTTTGAATGCTGGTGAGCCACATGATTTTGTTTACTGTAAAAAATGTGCCGTGGGTCAAAAAAGGTTTAGAAACACTCACTTAATAGACTCGTTTCGCCCCCTGCTGGTGAGAAGAATGCCCTTCTGACCACGCGTTGTCACCGCCTCTCCGACAGGTCGCGCTGTAGGCCCCTGCGCAGTTCCGCCTGTCACGCTTCCGGCACCACAGAGATCAGCGAGCAGCCGGTCAGTTGCCTGGTCAAAATACAAACAATGGGCAAGAAGCACAAAAAGCACAAGTCCGAAAAACACGGACATGAAGGTATTTCATTTCCAGATGGCTTACATACTTACACCATTTTAAAATGCACACATGTGTTTTGAGTTGTAAAGTTGTAAATCCCTTGTTTCGCGCTTAGGTGCCGTGTTAGCTGATTAGTTAGCCAGCTCACTGCTAAGCAAAAATAACCGATACAATTACAGCATTCGGTCTGTGTAGCTTCTCTTAAACACTTTCTAGTAAAAGTAACTGTCCCTTAGCGATCGTTTTTTTAGACAGTTGTTGGTATTCACAATCGTTAGCAAATGTTAGCTTGGTTAAGCCCCCCTGTCAATATGTTGTGTGCAGAGTACGGGGAGAGACCACTGAAGCTGGTGTTGAAGGTGTCTGGAAACGAAGTGACGGCAGGAAGTTCGAGTCTGGACACATTTTACGACGAGCAGCAGGGGGACTATGACAAACCCAAAGACAAGAAGAAGAAGAAGAAGAAGGATAAAGACAAGAGCTTAGGCTCCCCGGAGGATGACAGAGGGAAAAAAAAGGTATCGTCAATATAGACCGTGTCACCAAGATGTGGGTCACGGGGGCTTGAAAGTTGAACCTTACATGGGTTGTCCTCATATGCAATGTTTGTTTTCATAATATTAGATGACAAAAAAGAAGAAAGGACAGGATGCAGATGGAGACGATGACCAAGAGCAAAGCAGAACTCCTATTCGTTCAGAGCTGGATAAACTGGAGGGTTAGTTTAGATCTTGTTGTCTATGGATTTCTTGTACTTAAATTTTCTTAACCTTTTAACCTTTGTGACCTGCAGAAAAAGAACAGACACCTCTGCAGGAAGCTTTGAACCAGCTCATCAGGCAGCTTCAAAGGTAAATAGTATTGATCATTTACTGATTAAAAGTGTGTTGTAAGGGATCAACCAGTAACTGTCACTACGCTGCTAGTTATAAATGAATACTGTATGTGACTTTCTTTCTGTTTTCTTCTATAGGAAAGACCCAAGTGCATTCTTCTCATTTCCTGTGACAGACCTCATTGCTCCCGGCTACTCTTCAATTATTAAGCGTCCAATGGACTTTAGCACAATGAAGGACAAAGTAAAGAAAGAGTGCTACCGATCTTTGGATGAGCTCAAGGTATCTGTCTGTGCTACATGCATTTAAGTAAACTAAAAGTATAATCGCATAAAGGAACTAATATAATTTTGACTGTAATTATATTCCACTATGCAAGAACTGTATTGCAGCATTGTAAATTTACACGAATGCATTTTGATTTACAGATTATACTTTTTGTCATGTGTTTTTACATGCAGTATGTTGTTAATACAGGTGGATTTCAGAATTATGTGCGAAAATGCCATGATTTATAACAAACCTGAGACAATCTACCATAAAGCTGCTCGGAAACTGTTACACTCTGGAATGAAGATTTTGAGCCAGGTATGAAACCAAAGTTTGTAAGATTTTAGAATAAGAAGTTAATTGAAATATTGTAACAAACCAAAGGGACCTGATTTTTCAACGATACAACAGACGGGGGCAGCAGATACCCTCAAATAGCTCTGTGACTGTCAGTTTAAAAGAGCAGGTTTTGTGTCTCTAGTTACTCACCTCCCTTTCCTAAGTGGGGGGAAAATATATGTGCGTGCGTGTGTGTGGGTGTGGGTGTGTATACAGTATTTATATAAAAAACTGCATACTTTCTTCTCAACAGGAGAGGCTGGACAGCCTAAGGCAAAGCATAGAGTTCATGTCTGGCTTAGACCCCTCAGCTAAACAAACAGGGAAGTCAGAGGAAGAAGGTAGCACCAGTCTGGACCAGAACAGAGAGGGACCCATGACCACAGACACCAGTGGACGCTCACAGACGCCAAGCACACCCAGGTCCTTTAATCTACTGACATAATCACATGTTTCCTAAATCTCATGAATCACTTCCAAATAACTGCTCTGAAAATAGGGCCCAGATAATACTGAGGGGAGCTGAAAATGTGTGCATTCAGTAAAAGACTGTTTCAAGCTCCATTATTTTATTTTATGTAAAGTCCTTACATATATTTGTGAAAGATCTCTGATAACTGAAATACAAATCACTTGAGAAATTGTCACCAAATTAGTTTCTGAATTTGAACATGAGAGTTTAAAAATCAGGGTAATCCAACTACATTTTCCAATTTATTGGCAGCAATCCCAGGTTTTTATAACCACAATCTCAAACTGTCACTCATCAACACAGGAAAAACTGAAAAGGCTAATCAGCCATAAGTAAGGATTCTGCATGTCACTGCACAGTCTGCTGAGACACACTAATCCTTGTGTGTTAGTGCGTGTGTTATCTTCTGACACTAAAGTATATCAGTTTTCCAGTGTAAAGCTGGAGTACGAGAATGTGAGGAATGCCTCGTAGCATGCTGAGTCTTGTTTTCTCTGCCAGCTGTGCATCTTGAAATTAGGCTGTTGATGTAACAGAACCTGACAATTACAACCACTTGCTAGTTGTGTCTCACTATTAGAGGAGCTAACTTTCTTACAGCTACTCACCCTCCACTTTATCTTACAAAAGCAATATTGTAAATAAAATCTTAACAGTGCTAATTATCTTCAATATAAATTACAGGTGTTAATTATCTAAGGAAATGTAAGACAAAAGGTTATTATGGAAAAAAGTTAATGTAGTCTTTCCTCCTGCTGCTGTGTGCATATTTTTTATTCGTAATACCAAAAAAAAAGAACCATTTCATTCAAGGTCAAAGTGTCTCATCAGCTGGTATTCAATTTGTCTTTCATTTGCAGACAGGACAAGGACTCGAAAGATGAAGCAGCAAAGGCAGAGAAAGAGCTGGCGGAAATTCACAAGGTCATTGAGGAGTCGGGAGGAAAACTGTCCAACAGAGTGCTGCATTGTGAAGTGAGAAAGTAGTTTCCTGCTCAGGGTTTTTAGTGAAGTGGACATATTCACGAATATAATGTTAGCTCACTGTCAGTTCTTTTCTCACTATTGAATAATTGTCCATTTTGTTGGGTAGTTGGAGTTTGCAAGGCGGAAGTCTGATGGCTCCACAACTTTGGCAATTCTCAATCCTGCAGATCCCTCTGTTGGAGGTAAGTCCACCCGCTGGCTCCTTAGTGGCACTGAGCTCTAGAATATTAAATTAATTTACGATTTATTACAAAAATTAATTGGCTGATATTTGGAATTTTTTACTTGTGAAATTATTGTCAGTCTAATAAACAATGGAATTAATTGTAAGTTGCAGCCAAAGACCTTCAATAAGGGAATAAATTAGGGAGAAGAGAGAACTTTTTCAGTCGACTAATCGTGAGTGCTTCTTGTTGCAGATGCAGGTTACTGTCCTGTGAAGCTGGGCATGATGTCCACCCGGCTGCAGACTGGTGTGAACAGCTTGCCGAGCTTCAGGGAGGACAAGAGGAACAGGATCAATCCAGGTACGTTTCTGTTCCTACTTCAGTTTTTAAGCAGCCTGACATTGTACTTGTTTCTGTGCACAGCTGAAAAAAAGCTTATGTGTGAAACACTTTCTGCAGTGTCCTATGTGAACTACGGCCCGTTCACCTCCTATGCACCCACCTATGACTCCAACTTTTCTAATGTCAGCAAGGAGGATTCTGACCTTATCTATTCTTTCTACGGGGAGGAGTCCAGTCTGCAGGGCTCAGACAGGTATGTACAGTACATTCATGGAAGCACTAGAACTCTGTGGTGCAAAACGTCACGTAAAGCATTCCTGGCTGATTACTTTCTGGATGTTTTTGGTTTTACTCACTCTGGAGGAGGTCAACTGTCGGCTGCAGACTGGGCCCTTTAACATGACCTCACTTCATATACATCGGTTTCAGCTCATGCTTATTGTGCATCTGCCACTCACTCTAATATCCTCCTTCTTCTGTTGTTCAATGGCGGTTAGCAGACTAGATGCATTACTGTGAAATCACATTAGATTACATCCCATTACAGTGCAACACATTACATTACGCCCCATTTGTCGCCTTTTACGATCAGCATGGGGCTGCTAGGGACCTATTCTACCCTGGGTCCCCACGGGGCATAATTCTGTCAACAGCTGAACCTCTAACATCTTTAATGCCATAAATAGTTTTTCAGAACTCTTTATATTTTTACTTCATAGTGGCTTGTCCCTCAGTTACACTTGTATTAATTGTGTTGTATTAATTATATTTCTTTATCATTTAATTTTTATTTATTTAATATTGATTATTTTGTGCATTTACATTGCACAGTGAATTGGATTCTGTTTGTTAAGGCTTTTGCTTTATCTGTGGATGAAAGATGAACAGTGACTGGAAGCTTGGTGTTCAGTCCACAGCACCAGAGACTGACAGTTTAATCTAAGAAATTGAATTGCTGAAATACTTATTTCCTTATATCTTTACTAAATTTTTTAAACATGATAAATACTTGCATGCAGTTTTTCTATGTCAGGTTGTCAGCTATTTGGCCTTGCAAGATGTGCTGGGGTTTTTTTGTTTCAGCTTTTGTTTGTAATTGCAAATCATTGTGACAGAAACTTTTACTGCAGCATCTTTGTCTTTCCTGTCATCTGCTCACTCCAGTATGTCTTTTCTGAGAAAAGCACGCCATCCCTTTATTTTCATATGTATGAAAATGTTGTCTCAGGCGTATGTCTTAGTGTGTGGGAGGCTCAATGTCAGCACTGTTAATATCCACTTCACATTATTCCTGGCTAACACAGTGCTTCTGATTAGTACCCTGCTTTTTTTTAGAAAGCAGTTTAATGTGTGTTTAATGTGTTTTGTAGCTTGTCAGATTTCTTGGCCAAATCAGATGAGTACATGTACAAACTGGCTGACAACCTTCTGGATGCAATGACAAACGGAGAGCATTCAAAAACCCTGAATGAGTCAGAGCCGGTAAGCAGTTATGTTCTTGTATCCGAACAGAGTGGAGCACTGGATGAACTCAAGAATAATCTTCTTTTTTTTTTTGTCATATCTGCCTCTCCAGCATGTTGAGGAGCCAGGAAATACACGAGAGAATAAGGATGACAATGAGGTAAGAGAAAGAAGGAGAAACATCTGTTATATCCTGTGATAAACAGCTCCCGAACAGTCTCTTCCACACTGTACAGTATAAATGAACATTGAGTACACCGTGAGAAATGTCGGTGTGCGTAAGGCAACACAACACCAGAGCCATTAACCCTCATCAGTGTTCAGTGTGATATTTGGATGAGCAGCTCACACTATGTCGCTGATGGTTGTACAGCACATATTCTTGCAGAACGCCTCATGTGAGGATACTTAAATTCATCATGTCTGTATTGATGGCCTTTGCAGATGGTTGCCGTGTCAACCAGCTGTGTCAACATAGCAGGGGCCTGCCTTCAGCTTTGATCCATCCGACCATGGAAAGAACATTTCCCTTCGAAACACACAGCGGTGCTACTCGCCTGTGGCCCGCTGGTGGAGAATTTGGAGAGGCCCATATTTTCTTTCCGTGCCTGCTGGCTGCACAGCTGAATCGCTCCTCAGAGGAGCGGAGGAAACCAGAGAACAGGGCCCTCCATCAGGCACACAGCAGCCCTCTGTCCTGGCTGTTTGTTGTTCTTGGCCACTCTCCACTTTATTCTCATCACCTCCTTGGGTGTTGCAGCGTTTTATTAGGTTTGATTATATTGGAGCAAAGAAGCATTAGAACTAGACAGGCTTCCAAAGGCCTGGCTGTTCCCTTGAAGCAGCGGATGTCTAGTGAGAAATGCGTTTTTCTTATCTAATATATCTTCCCCCTCACCCCCGTCTCTGGCAGGGAGCTGAACGCGGAGCATCCAGCGGCAGCAGACTCGACTCCCTGCGCTCTGCTGCAGGCCTGCAGATGGCTGAGGAGCTCTCAGGGGGTAAAACTTCCCACTCACATAGGGATTTAGACAGTTAGGGATGCGAGGTCACGGTTAGTTCCTCTTACTCATACATGCCCAGAAGAAACTCTCACAAAAGTGATTTCATATGAATAAACTGTTCTTATTCTGCGTCAGATTTTAAAGTTCAGATGAAACTAATATGAAACATCAGCAATGACGGACTTAGTCACACTGAGTGGGTGTTTTCATCAGTGTCGAGCAGAGTTCCCCTCTTTTTGTCGCAGCAAACTTCTCTTGCATTGTAATCGTGTCAGTTAAATCTCTTAAGAACATTTAGCTATTGTTTTCAGGCAGATGCTTTGTCCATGAAATCAAGGGGACAAGGGGTTTTTGTTCTTGCCAAAACAACAACCCATAAGCCTAAATGACAGAGATACAAAACAGAGAAAATCTGCAAATAGCCTCCATGACACTGAAATCAGAGGGCTGCATCACAAATGACAGGCTTAATCTACATTTTTCTGTTTCCATTGCATTTTTATGTAATCTAACGCCAATAATTTTATCTCACCACAACATAAATCAATCACAGGGAGGACTACAACAAAACAAACTCTGTCAAGAAAGATGACAGATGTGATCTTCCCACATGGTCAGAAAGAATGGTTGCACAGTCTACTTTATGTGTACTCAGGGATAGGATAGTGTTAGCACAAGGTGGCTGGAGTCACACAATGGAGGTATTAAGAAAGTCTGTAAACCTGTGTCTCCCTCTTCTCTGGCACAGAGGCCCTGCACTTCCAGCAGAAACTGGACGAGACTACAAAGCTGCTGCACAACTTGCAGGAAGCACAGAAGGAGCGTCTGAGCGCCAAGCAGCCGCCTAACATGATCTGCCTGCTGGCCCCGACTGCCAAGGAGCTGGAGCTGGGTAAGAGCTTCCTGTTGAAAGCCCCATTATGTTGACCATGGACAGGTGAACACCTAGCTGCGTCCTTGACCAAAGACTTCTCTACTCAACATCACTATGACATTTATGGATTTGTTTACAAAAAAACATATAAAAACATGATTAACAGCTGAGCTACTGAGATTTAGCATCACTGCTCACTTGTGGAGTTTGCTACATTAGGATGGAGCCATGTGATGATAACCTACCTTCTCTTGCCTCTACAGCTGAGAAGGTGACGGCGAATCTGGCCGAGCTTACTGGCCAAGTGGCCCCATGTGATGTCAGTAGCGTCTATGGCATCAGAAAGGCCATGGGAATAGCTGTACCTGCAGGAGTACCCGAGCCCTTCATAGACCTCACAACAGGTAAACACTAACTTAACCTATGACACATGCACACAGAAAATATATTTCAACATCGCTCAAACTTAAAACTAATTTACCACAACTGAACACACCTCATGTACATTTCAATGTTTGCAGTGGAGGAGACGGCTGAACCTATGGAGACTACGCCCTCTTGTCAAGATGCGGTACCAGCAGTAAAACAAAACTTCAACCACCCACATTTAGTTAAACTACTACAGTAATTAAAAAGGTGCTTTTTGTGTGATGTTTGCATTTCAATAAATAAACCATTTTTTATACATAGTCCTTGGCTGTTGTACACTTTGTAAAACATTTATTACATTCTGTAACTGTACAAAATCCAATATCACATTTGTTCACACAAAGGCCAACACATTATTATTATTATTATTGTTATTATGTAACAGCAATTACAGGCTAGATGAGTGTCTTAAAAGACAAGGCCACAAGACACATCGAGTTCTCAGAGGCACAGAGATTCAGATCCACACCTGGTCAGATGACCGTCTCGGCAGGAGCCGGAGAAACGTAAACAGCAGGCAGGTTGTTGGATCACACACCGCAGGGCATGCCACATGTTTCCTATAGTGCAGCATATCTGCAGACAGACAGCTAAGGACATTGAAGTGATCATTTCAGCAGAGGAAACGGGGGTGGCATACGTACAGCAGGAGAACTTGTCTTCCTCCTCCTGAAACGGCAAATATCTGGTCATATGTCATCAAAGCTTCACATGAAGAGCTGTTAAACTTCTGGGTCAATTAAAGGTGCTGAGAAAACACTAACGAGGATCCCGTTCTTTATTCACTGCGCAGACTGTTTCTGAAATTGAAACAGATTTGTCTAACAGTCTCACACGTGTCTTGCTCATTACACAGTAACAGAGCAGAGTGTCCATCCCTTCTCAAACAGGAAAACCATGCAGGTCTCACAGCGGGATCCAAACAGAATCCATTGTTTTGTAGGGAGAGGCTGTATTTGGCTTTAATACAGTGAAATACACAGTTTTTCTTCCATAAACAAAAGACCAAGTTAAAGACAGAAAGAAGATACAAGAATGACTGATCACTGCATGTAAATGTGTTCGCGAAGATGGGGCTTGAATGTACATACTGACCAGCTCTCCGGCGTGTGTGCCACTTCCTGATCGGACAAAAAGTTCCCAAGCAGAGAGAGAGTTCAATGTCACATTCAGCCCAACCCGACCGAGGCAGGTCCATATGAGTCCCCGGTGTTTTCACTCAGCAACATCACGGGAACACAGCTGCACCGGAGTCCACTTATGGTGTGTGGGAGTCTGTAAACTCTATTGACTTGTGTGTGCGTGTGTGTGCGCGTGTCTCCAGTTGTCCCGGCTGTGGCGAGCTGGCCTCAGCTCAGCCCCATACCTTGCTGCTTGCTCATGTCGGTGCACACAAAGAAGGTTCTGAGCTCACCTTTCCCTTTGACGTCGATAAATCCCCGACACTCGCACGAGTATCCCAGCCTCTGCAGCACCTGAGACGTTTCGTCTGTCACCTGGAAGCAGACGCGCAACATGTGACGCACAACTGCACCCAATACAAGGACATTCATACCTCCTTTGTTTACATTCTGCATCAGTTGCTATATGAAACTGAGATTTCATATGAATATGAAATATAAAATGAAATATTGCCGTTTGCCTTTGCTGGTCTGTGCTGTACCTGGATCTTTCCGAGCTCCCCGGTGCTCTCCATCCTACTGGCTACGTTTACCGTGTTGCCCCAGATGTCATACTGAGGCTTCCTCGCCCCGATCACTCCGGCTATCACCGGCCCGTGATTGATGCCTGTGGGAATATTCTCAATCAAACTCTGTGTTTCACCGTCAATGAAGCCGTATACACGTATGAGGAATGATGTTCAACTGCATCAGAAATATTTTCATTCATTACTTTAGAACGGTTGGTTTTGAGTTTGAATTTTAATTTCGGTCAAGGGCGTTATTAACCAGCAGAAGAAAAGTGTTTTGTGCTGAGCACAGAGAAATAATTTGAACACATTTTAAACCTGTTACGTTTACAATATCTACAATAAACACATCAGATATCAAAAAGCAAAGAAATGTGGAAATTCATATCTTCTATCAACACCATCCACCAAACCTGAGACTGCTCAGTGCAGAGCAGCAGGAAAACACAGTTTAAAATGAATCTCATATCACGGAGTCCTGTCAGAGCCTGCGTCACTGCGCCTCACACTCACATTACCGTTATGTTTTTCAGAGTAAACGTTAGCGTGTTATGTTTCAAAGTTACGACGTGTTCCGACGTAGCTGCTGATAGCGACGCTGATCTGTAAAGATGGTTTACACCACTCGCTCCGACATCTCATTGTTTGGGCCTGATGCAAGTTTTTATCACCAAAGAAATGTAAATGTTTTCAACTTCTCCCGCTGATGTAACCGTTTGGGAATAAATGTGTCACAACTGCAGACAAAACACACCGGGGCAGAGGCTTCTCAGACTCACGCGTGGCCTCTGACTCCATCTGTTGCTTTGAGTATAAAATTTAATTTACATACTAGCTGATGTACTCAGCCAACATACAATCATTTAATCCTCCACATCACAAGCAAAAGATCACTCTAATAGGATGGCTGAACTTTTACCACAGAGCTGAATCTTACAGATTGTTTGTGAACGCAGGGAATCTGCATAAGTGTCAATCATGCAAAGTGTAACCAAGGAAACCAGTTGTGTGTTGTTGTGTCGGCCTTGACGGAGCTGGATACAGTGCGGCGCAGTAGGGGTGAATCAAAACAGCTGAGCACACTCACCCACGCGCAGCCTGAAGCTGTTGAAGGAATGTCTGTTGATGCCATCCAACTTGCCGATCAGAGCGATGGCAAACTCCACCATGTTCCCGATCTGGGCCTGTTGCTTCTCTCGGTCCTGAAGGAGCACAGTCAGAGCCGTGTCATTCCACAGCCTCAGTATGGCCAATTATGTATGGCCCTGATCTGAGTTTGATTTGACCTTGGTCTGAGTTTGGGTTGACCCTGGTCTGACCTTGGTCTGATCCAGATCAAAACTAGGTCCAACCTTGGTTTGATCCTGATTTGACTCTGGTCTGACTCTGGTTTGAAGTTGGTAGCTACTGCACCTGATTGTTCTCCTGGCCCAGCGTCCCACTCAGCCCAGCAGCAGCCATATACGTGCTGCCTATTGTCTTGATCTTCTCCACGCCGCTGAACTTTGGCTTTGACAGCACCTGGAAAGAGGAAAAGTAAAATGAGTGAAGTGTGCATGTGTGGTGCTTCCACTTTCAGAGATTTATCTGGTTATTAACACCGAGGTGGTCGAGCACCATGTTAACAACGGCTCGTTTCCCATGGTTTGTGGTCGGGGAATAAAGGGATGATAAAGAGAGCTTTCTCTGTGTCTCCCTGACCTCGTCAAAGTCGGCGATGATCTCGTTGAGCAGCCTCAGACACTCCAGCCCCTCCTTGTTGATATCACACTCGGTGTAAAACTCTTTGAAATCCGGCACCGAGGCGAACATCACACACACACAGTCATAGGATTTGTAATAGAGGTCCTGTTGGGTAAAATAAAAATAATAGCAATTCAATGGTTACAGATAATAAAATCGTTTTATTATTTTTTTTTAAACATGCACCACTTCTTTTTCCAAATCCCCACACAGGCTTCTCTGCAAACTCAGAGAAATCTTAAGAACCCTTAAGATCCCACTGTCCTTAACATATCTCTAACTGAACCCACATCAGCACCTGTGTTTAACAGCAGCAGTGATTAACAGAGTGAAGGACGTGGAAAAACACACACACTCCTGTTCACTAATATGTTAGGATGATGCCCAGTGTCTTAGTGACTTTTACAATGACTGCACTGTCAGTGATGCTCTGATGAGTAAAGAGTAAAACCTTTTCTTCACCTCAGAAGACAAAAACACCAAAAGACAGAAAACAAAGACAAAACATTTTCTTTTGTGAAGAAATGTTTAAAAAAAAATTAAAAATAAACTAAAGTTTTGTTGAACGTTACATAAAGTCACCATATTTTTCGTGCTGCTGAAAGACTAATGGATTTCTGACACTTGTTTTGTTTTTGCTTTTATCTCGTAACCATCTTGTCAATGCCAAAGAACCAGAGTGAGAGGCGTCTCACCTCGTTCTTTTTGTTCTCGCCGACAAACAGTGTAGCCACGTGTGCGGGCAGCACGTTCTCCAGCAGCAGGCGGTTCAGGTTCTCCCTGGTCTCGATCTCCTCCTGCTCTGTGTGGTTCTTGTACTTGAGGAGGAAGTCCTGGCGGAAGCAGTATTCATTCTAGGAGAAACAGAAGGATGTTTTCAGGATTTATAACAGTCCTGTTTACTGTTTACTTTTTTACATCAGGATTATATCTGTTGACCAGCAGAGATAAACACATGCAGTATGTATGTGGGCAGATAAAGTCATGACAGGCCTGAACAAGAGCATCAATAACCTGCTGTGAGATGATGAGCACAGTAACCAGGAAGAGGGTGATGTATATGCAGCTCATCGCCTGCGGGTGTTTCACCAGACCGATCCATTGCAAGATGGCTTCGACTTCTCCGCTGTTGAACAAATGAGAACATCTATTCCTGGATTTCACTTTGAATCACACATTCCATTCATGACCGCTCAAAGTACATGGAAATTAATCAGTGGAACTTCAAAGTTGTATATTAGTTTCCATGTTGCTTCAGTCCGGTAATATAATCTTAGATAATATCATCTGTTTCAATCATTTCCTGGTTTGAAACACATGATCTGCTCAGGTCTCATGCTCAAAGTGGTTTCAAGAAAAACAGAGGAAAACAACAGCCTGCAGCATTTTCTTTCTATACATGAGCCCACCTGCTGCAGTTCCAGCTGTAGTTGGTCTGAGCATAGAGGATGTTTCCGTAGGCCACAAAGAGCTCCCTCTTCGTGCTGAGGATGATGATGTAGTAGACTGTGGAGGCCAGAGTGAGGAAGAGCACTTTGAGCTCAAAGCTCACCCGCAAGAAGACGCCACAGGCGACGAGGGAGAGGATACAGCAGTACACAGAGTACTGCAGCAGAGGACGAGAGGAGAGATGGACCTTTTCACAACGTAGTCCAACACTGAGTCTAACGATTTGATCTGTGCATTATCACCATATCTCTTTGACATCCAGTGACAATGTGCATTAAATACACAGCGGGACTGTTTGCAAATACTATTTAATCCAGACCTGTATTTCAGAAAAAAAACATTTAATTGAAATATTGGCTGTCGTTAACTGAGCCATCACTCACAGGCAGGTAGAAGAGGCCTCCATCTAATCCCTGCTCGTGGGAATGATTTGTGTGACACAGGTCGTCGGAATCCTCCGTCACATGTGTGTGAACGAAGCACTGCGGAGGATAAAAAAAGATCACAGTGACAAGCAGCCACAGGACAGAGTGCGTTTAGGTCTGGTATGGCCACTATGAACTGGCGCACAGCTAAAAAAAAAGAATAGTAGAGTATGTAATGACCCCGTCGTAATGCTCGACATGCGAGTGTAATCTTACCAGGTTGAACACAGCCATGATAATGATAACCGTGGTGGTGACGGTGGCCAAAGGGAGGCGCACACACGGCCGCTTTACCACGGCCTTCGACACAGCTGACAGCCACTGGCACCTGGACAGATTCTCAGGAAACAGCCGCTGCAGACGACAGACAAGTGGCGAGTACACGATGTGATCAGACAGGTATGAGGAGTGTGTGACTCTCACACAGTCGTCCATCTCTGCACATCATGAGTGAGTGACAGGCTATTTCCACTGACGGAGAAAACGTCACCTCAAGGACTGAATGTCAGGGGTCAAACCCACCAAGTCACTGGGGTCGCAACAGAAAACTGCAGCAGTGTAACCACAGGGGACAGTAAACATGACATGTTTCCAGTCACACACACACAGACACACACACACACACAAACACAAGTAGGAACTGACACAAATGAGGCCTGAAAAGAGCCGGAGCTGAATCACATTTAAATCTTTACGATGAATGTGAATACGAGACTTAACCCACTGACCTGTAAGTGACCCGCGAAACAGATGGCCAGAGTCAGCAGCAGCACACAAACCAATACTCCAAATGACGTTCCCAGCATCCGTCGACTGGAGGAGATGGAAAAAAAAAAAGATTCTTCACAGTCTGATCCGAAAATAACACATAGCGATGCGAGGTGTCCCTACTTCCTGGCTGCACCGCGAGGTAATAACTTTCAACACCTTTGTGATTGAGAGAGTTTTGAATACCACAGCCGTGTTGGTTATACTCACTCCTTTGTAACAAACATCTGAACCACAAAGATGCAGAGGAAGATGAAGGCGGCACAGCCAACGTAGTGTTTGAACATGGGCAAGTCCAGCGCTCGGTACTGACAGGAAGGAACAGAGATCACACCTGAACGTCAGTGTGAAGGGACATGTGCAACACTGTGGGCGTACACAGCTCAGGACATAAGGACTGTGATAAAGTGCCTGTCTCAGTTTGTTTGTGTGTGTGTGTGTGGGGGGGCTTTGAACACACAGTGATCAAATAGCGAGGGTTCAAGTAGTGTCCACATACTCACAGTGTGGACTGTAAATATGATCTATCAACAGTCACTGAGCTGTGGCTGGAACTAACCTGCTTCTCCAGATCTTTCTTTGGAAACCACAGAGCTAAACTGCCGCTCTCCTCAGACGTAGACCACTGCCTGAGAGAGAGGGAAGGAAGCAAGGAAGGGAGGAATGATGGAAACAGAAAATCAGGAAAAGAAAGAAGAGGGAAAGGGAATAAAACCCAACAGATAATTACCCTGACTCTGATTCTTCTTCTGCTGCTATTTAATGGCAGATGGCAAACAACTAGGTGCATTGCAACCAAATCACATTACATTACAACGCATCACATTCTGCACCACTCTAATCTACATCAGGTCCCCACAATAATTTTGAATTCTGACCTGATTATGTTGTTACATGAAAAATCAGGGTGCGTTATTAATGTTATTAATATCTAATGGCAAAGGTTCAGAGGCATCACAGCAGGTACACAACTATGAAGAGGAACCTACTTGCTGCTGAGCTCATCTATGGTAGTGGTCATCTCATTGTGCAGCTCCTCATCAAACTTGCTCCTCTGGGATTTGTTCCTGCAGCGGAAATCACACAGACTATTAGGGAAGCGCAGACAGACGGACACGGAGAGACACACAGGCTGATTGGAGCAGCTGATGGAAAACCAGATCAGGCCATGCATGTTAACCCGTCTCCCGTTTAGCTGTGCTTGTGGAAGCAACTTGGTTAAGGCCATTCTGAGCATTAGTGGGGAAAGAGAAACACAGTGTGTGCGTGTGACGGTGTTATGTAGAGGGAGTGTGCCGGATGCACAGCGCTGCGTGTTAGATGATCTCTGTGGGATTTGGCAGGAGAGTCTCTGCTGTGCTTCTGCTTGGAAACCCCCGACTCGATCAGGAAGGAAACACTCACCACAGACGCACAGACCCAGATGCACTCTAGACCCACTCAAGTGATCAGTGTTAATAGGGGCACGGCAGCCTACTAGATATGAAACCACACATCGGCCCGTTTCAAAGAGGCAGCAGCGAGTAAGATAGAGAAATGACCAGTGTTACACTACTGCACAGGTTAGTGTTGGGACAGCAAGGCGCTGAGGGGGTCACAGCAAAATGTGGAATAGATTGCAACAACAGCAGAGACCATACTGATGGTGTCTACTCTGCAGTTTTTAAAAAAGATGTGGAAACTTTTGCATCATGCACAATCTTGTAAACAAGTGGCTCCAAGTGGCAGGCATTGATTCCTTTTGTTTCAGGAAGTCACATGACAAAAGGTTGCGAGCTACTGCACTGTGGGACCTTGCAGGCCTCGAAGGCCCCACTCACTTATAGCTGCTGAATGGTGGTGCAGGCAAGGAGAACGGTTCTTCTAGAGACTCGTCAAAGCTGCCAGGGCCCAACAGCAGGACACAAACACAAATTCAGCACAGATCAAGAAAAACACAAGGCCAATGATCAAATCAATGTGAAAATTGATCTGCAACTGTTAGAAATAGCTGGATGTACTGTGTGTATACATGTGAACAGGTGTGGCAGCCACAGAGGAGAAATGCATCCGGCTTTGTGATGCCTCTGAGACAGAGTGGGCGCCACTGTCACTTTAACCTCAGACATATTCACCAGATGCTGTCTGTGCTACAGTGAATCAAATGAATCATTTCCAAGATTAAAAAAAAAAAACAACCTTCAGTCTCCCAAGGTGGAATGTTTCTGTTTTCAGACACACGCTGATCTTTTCTAATCACATTTCTGCAGCCCACACTGTTTGTGTAGGTGAGTCCTTCCCACTCCCCACTAATCAGTACTTACACACAAACATTTGTCTAAACGCTGCTTTCTGCCGGCGGCAGACCACCATTACAACCAGTACAAGCTGTTACCATAATTAATCTGTCCATGCATTCTATTGAGATGCATTTTTCTGACCATGCCAGGTGTATTTCAGAGGCAGCAAGTCTTAACAGTCATAAATATGCAGTTTAAGGATCTGTACCTGTAAGAAGTCTAGAAAGAGCCTTAAGCCCTGATTACCACCATAAGCATCTCCAAACGGTGACATCAATCTGTGAATGTCTCTCGTCTCCTAGGCAACAAACACATCTCATTCATTATGACACCACTCTCTGTGTGACTAGCTGAACACTGGCAACAAAGTAATGAGTGTAACAGCAACAACTGAATTAATGTCTGGATACTTAATACACTGCATTATGGTGATGTTGTTAATAAAATGTGAGGGGCAGAAAACCAGTTCAGATTATGTGAACAGATGGAAAAACCTTGGCAGGCCAAGATGATGGAAGACACTCTTTCCTATAAAGCCACGGCCATCAAGATGCTATTGAGCAACAGGGTTATTACACGGGCCGACATCCAGGGTGATTATGTGCGAGCACATTCTGTCTCTTTACCCACGCCAAGATTCAGATTCACCCTGCTGCAGCTGAATATGGTGTCACCACATGGGGACTCAACATGGGAAGTCAGTGTGTTGGCACTGGAGCAGTTGTCTTACCTCTCAGGGAGCTTGGAGCCGGGGGCTGATCGCAGGGGAATGTCCTGGTAAAGACAGGGACCACGGTGGGTTACATACGATCAGAAAATGAATTCTGATGTGTTACAACAGCCGTACATGAAACAGCTACAATTTGCTTCACTGCAACATGTAACCATTGCTATACATCAATGTATGAATCATTCTAATTCAAGTATTAGATATATGCTGTATTATAGCACTGCCTAGGTTCATTTTTAAAATTAGGGAAATATTTTTGCAATATTTTTGATACTTTTAAACAAAGTCATTTCGACAGGTATTGTGAGTTGAATGGAAGAACTGAGTGCTTCCTACTACACTGCATAAACAGATGTATTCAGTAACGCTGTTTCAACATCCAACAATCCAACACTGAGCTACTCAATTGCGTTTAACATCCAACAGCTACGAATAATTGCCATTACTATCATTAGAGGTGAAATTCAGCAGCACATACAGAAGTAGCCCTGACTTCATCGTATTGTGCAATTTGTCTTGTTTAATGACCACAGAGGCCTTTAATTTGTATATCAAGTTGTTTGTTTCCTTTCACCCCCAACAATAAGTACACTATTCGCTCACCTTGCAGTGTGGCTTGCCATTGACGATGGTGTCTGGGGCGAAGCCCTCTGGGCTCTGGAGGTGGGCAAACGGTTTGACGGCTCCCCAGGACTCCAGGTAACGGGTCATACGCACAGATGCCCGCATCTTCAGACCATCATTCACACGAGGTTTAGGTGCACTACGGGTGTTCAGTGATGGGTCCTTAGACTTTAGGTACATAAAGACAAATCATATTGCATCCAACTGAGATCTGAGGCATAGAAATCAAAGCATGTTTTGTTCTGAGATCAAATCCAAATGTTTTAATACGACATCTGGTGAAATTTACTGACACAGTGTTAGAGAGAATGTTCTGTCAAAAAGAACAACAATAGATTGATGATTCGCGTGCATTTTCAACAAAGGTGGAGTGAGAGCTCACCCGTGGATCGATGACCAGGTAGGTGCGGACACTGAGCTCTTTCAGGTAAAGGTCCCTCAGGTGACCGTTGCCCTCTTCCACTTCATAAGCCTTGTTCAGGTGCTTCAGTGTCGCCTCTGTGATGTGGACACGTCTTAACAAGCACAGAGCAGGAGAAACAATGTAATACTCAGCATTTACCAAAGATACCATATTATCATCAACACTGTAGTGAGGAGCGATTTGTGCAGCAATGCACTGTGCCGCCTACCCTGGAAGTCCTCCGGACTCCATGTGATTGGCCAGAGTCACGTCATGTGACCACACATCAAACTGCCATTTGCGGAGCCCAATAACTCCACAGAGTACGTTACCCGAATGCACGCCCACTCTCATGTTGATATCCACTCCTGTGGCCTCGCGGACCTGCCTGAGGGAGTTTCACAGCAGTCATACACTGATCACAGTATACACATCATCATCCCCTCTACTGCCCTTTCTTAATGTGAAACCATCTTATGTGTCAATACAAGAACATCATCCACTACCGCTAGGTCAGAATTCGCTGTTCGCATTTACGACAGTGATGAAGTATTCAGAAAAACTGTATTTTTAACAAGTGAAATCCCAGGTACGATTTAATAAACCCAGATTTAATGAACCTAAATGACTGAGAGAAACTCACTTGATGGCTTCGCACATGTCGAGGCCCATTTTGACACAGTTCTTGGCGTGTTTGGGCAGAGAGACTGGCAGCCCTGACACACAGTAGTAGCAGTCTCCCAGGATCTTGATTCTCATGCATTCGTTCTCCTTTAAGGAACGAGGGAGGAGTGAGGAGAAAAGACAGTATAACGCGAGTGTAGACAGGCCAACAAAAAGCAGCTGTCCGGTCTGACCACAGTCGGCCACTGAAGTGCGTTCGTCATGCCAACGTCAGATCCCTAATGACGACAGAACGTTATAGTGAACGACTCACCTTGGCTATTTGGTCAAACTTCCCAAACAGTTCATTGAGCATGATGACCAGCTCCTTGGGAGAACAGTCACTGGCCAACCGGGTGAAGCCAACAATGTCAGCATACAGGATACTGAGACAAAGAGAGAGAGCACGATCAAAGAGAATCAAATCATTTGTGAAACATGTCTAGTGACCAAAGCCAGCGTTTACCAAAAATACATGAAATATAAGACTGTGTTTAAATTGGAGAAATAAGAAATACTCCAGGTATTGAGACCAAACAAAGACCAGGAGAGAACTCGATATTCATACGACTGTCTCTCTTCCTAACTGACCCACCCCCTGCTGTGTCCTCATATACTGGCTGCTGTCCTCCGCAAGGCTTTTGTCAGCCTATTATAACTCATTATGACCATAATAGCTCTTGAGTTGGGAAGTAGGTTCTCAAGCAAACAGCACCCAGCCCAATTTCTGTTCATCTCCAGTGGACCTGATCGGTGCCTGTCCGGTTCAGTGATCAGTTATAGCTGCGGCATCACTGACGCTGCCACAGTGAGACAATGATCTCTCCTCTGACCTCTGAGAGAACCTGACGTAGCACCGCATGGAAAAGCCCAGCGTGCACACACACACACACACACACACACACACACACACACACACACACACACACACACACACACACACACACACACACACACACACACACACACACAGCACCTGACTCCCTGGCTTAGCGGAGCAGGCCACAATGGGAACTGAAATTCGAACCCTCGCTGAACCACAGGGAACATCAACACTTGTGTGATGAATGCTGTCCAACGTAAATTACAACATGAAAGGGTAAACTTAAAGTGGCTTTGAGACCCAAGGGCCACAATATTTCAGTGTACATTAATATTCAAAAGAACCTCCAATATAAATCTAACATGAATATCCAGAGATGTATGTGTCCAGTGAAATGACCCACACAGCACGACTTGAATTCAGCTGGTAACGCGCTGCACCTCATCCAGCCAAGGCTGGTGAGAAGTAGCAGGCTGGTCTGAGGACATGAGGACAGGCTAGTGGCCAGCAGAGGGACACAGACACTGTAGCCATCCTCACCTGTTGCCCTGCCCGGCTGCAAACAGCTGAAAACAGCCAGCCAGGTGCTGCATGATGTAGACAGCTCAGCTAATAACTGGCCCAGCTGGGGTAATTACAGGGATTGGTCCCAGATGCAGCCTATCATTCACACACCACCTTACTGTGGCCCTGAATAAACATGGCTGCACACCTGGCCTGATGCACTTATATTTACCTTTTCATTAAGTTGACTGTCTACACACTGACAGAAGACAAAGGTGCCAAACAGGAGGTAGATATTAGCAACCACTGCATAATCCATTTTATTTATTTAAATCCAATATACAGAGCTGACAATTATTCTGAAAAATCTATTGGAAATGGTATACTGTGTGTCCTGATTGTGTTCATCGTGATGATATTGTCGTAAAGAAAGACTGCATTATCCCAAAAAATAACAATTTGTGTTTGAAGAGTAGAATACAGCGTCCCGGATGAAGAGATCCATTTAAACTCTGGCTATGGAATGATCAATCAGTCGAAAACAAATCTACGGCGTTTTACCGGCAGTGGTTTTAGGTGGTGATGGTACCTGACGTTCTCGTGCCTCTTCACATACAGGCTGTGGAAGTTATTGTCCCTGACAAGACGCTGCTGCTCTGCTTTGTCTTTGCAGTCTTGCAGTCGCTCCATGATCGCCAGCTTCATCTTCATTGAAATATAGACTGGCAGCACTGACTGCAGCAGGTTCTCCTGCAAACACGCACACACACACGCACACGCACAAAAACAATTAGTTGCATAACTGCAAATAAGGTCAGGCAGGACATTAAGGTGATTTAACTGTTGAGCTAAATGTACAGTAATGAGTAATGAGTGCTAACGCCCCACGATGCCCGCATGCACAAAACACACACACACAAAATACACTATCAGGATGCTGCCATTATGGTACCAACACAAACCGGTCCATTGTACCAGCATCAGTATGGCATTTCTGCAATACTAAATGAAACGTTGAATTCAATGCGCCTCGATAGCCAGAGGAGTGAGTAGCATTTATCAGTTAGCTTGATTAGACAGAATCAGATGAGGCATCAGAGGATGTGTCAGGCGATGCTGACTCAGTCAAACTTATCAACACGTTTCAATATATTTTCAGCCGCCACAAAGTGTTGAGCAGAGCACAAGTGGACGTGAAGAGAGGTAAATGCATGAGAGAAACAAATAAATGAACCTTGAATAAAGCGGTGCATCGATGTGTTTGTCAATGAGAGAGAGAAAGAGAGAGAGAGATGTTTGTGTGTTTCTGTGTATGAATAAAGTTGTTGATTTGGTTCACCTCCTTAACCCTTTGAAATGGGATTTAAAAGAGATTTTTTTTTTACAGGAGTCAATATTTTGTTCAATGTCCTTGAAAAGTGACTTTCAAAGTTCTCATTTAAACAGCTGTTCAGGTACACAACCATATAAAACTCTTTTCTCTTTCTCTTACTCACATTTAGCATTTGGCATTTCATTAGCATTTCAGGTGGAATGAGGGCTGTCTGTGTTACACCACATTCCCTTCATGACACAGATCTGTCACATAGACATACAGTATACAGTATATAGGCTTCAGCCAGGCGACATAAGGACATTCAAAGTATGAAGCCTGTGTTCATTTGGCTCTTTACTCCAGCCATTGTTCAGAATGTCTTTCCAATCTAATATGCTGAAAATAACTCCTGATAAACATCCTGTGCTTTGCTCTGTCCATGGATCCCTCCATTGTTCAAACACAAAAACCCAATTGGCATGATGCTACCACCACCACTTAACTATCCCATTACAGCCAAGACTTATTTACATTTGTCTTGTGCCCAGTTCTGGTCTGACAAATTTATGCTACAATAAGAGTTCCGATTATTTTTCATCGGTTTCTTTTGCTCAACAATGATAAAATTTTCCAAGTATGTGACTTGGACGCACTGTCACACACTTTTTATTTCCAAGAATTGCTTCTGGACAATCCCAAAATTAGTGCTGTTTGGAAAGACGTGTAACCACTTCTTTCCATCACGATTCATTTTATGATATTATGATTAATTCCGTTATGATTCATTTCAAAAATTAAAATGGCTCATTTCGTCCTGCGTATGGAAACCAGAAACAAAACAATCAGAATTTATTGATTCAAGTAATGAAAACACAAAATGAGGGAGCGGTCAAGGGGGTTAACTACTCACCAAAGGCAGTGTATATTTAGTGTGTGTGTGCATGTGCGTGTGCATGTGTGTGTGCATGTGTGCGTTTCTGTCTATGTCTCGAGTGCAACCTGAACTGTTCACATTCAGTCTGAATGACCTCTTGCAAAGTTCAAATAACCCTTTTAGGTTCCCACTGAGTTTGAAACATGAACCCTCACCTCTCATAAAGCGGCTTTTGTGTAGCTGATGGTGTGCAAACGTCACACAGAATAGTACTACAATATAAACTATAAACTATATAATATAATATAATAACCAGCATATAAGCAGTCTGAGATAACCTCTCTGTATTATACCAAAATGACTGATGGGAAAGAAAGGCTTAGTTTCATTAGTGCTGGTTAATGTTGACGTCACAGTGTGACGTCCTTCACACTCACGCCAAAAAAACATTTCAGCTGAGACAATGATTGTGGGAAGACAAAACCAGTTTCCCATTGGTTGCCCTTTTGGATCAGTTTTTCCCTCTACATGATAATGTCCCTGTTCTCTTTGCACCAGGCGCCCTTTTTTTTCAGCCACAACACAAATACAACAGGAGGTTTAAATGTTAACGATTATGATCATTCCTCTCTGTCCTGCTGGGCAACGCAGCAGCGTCCCTCTCAGCGTGTTTTATGTCCCATACCAAGCAGCAGTCACAACAAACGACAAAAAAAATGCCTTAACAACGGCCTCTGGAGTCAAAGCAAGTCAGCACAGATGCTTCTAATTTGAAAACGGCATCACAGGAAAATTTAATTTGAGAAGGATTTGTTAGTTGCAATGAAAATGTCCATGGGAGAGTCACCATGAGGCCAGCCAAAGGCAAAGCTTCACCATCAAATACAATGATAAGAGGATGGCAGCAACAATTACAGATGAGCTATTTTTCATAATTTGCTGGAAATGTTTGTTTTCACTGAGCTCACACAGTCAAAATAGTGTTAACATATCGCTAATAAAAAAAAGTATGTGTTTCCGTTTCACCCTGACAGTTGTGATATGCCATCATTTTTCAATGAAAGAAATGGATTTTTCTCTTTCTCCACATTATCTATAGAGTAATATTTAACTGTGAGGATGATTAAAAAGGAGAATAATTAATTTTGTTACAATTTTTTTTACATATCTAATTAAATTATTAAAATAACAATGTGGAATTGCCATGTCAGTAGTGATTAAGCTGCACAAACATGATATGTTTTCCATTGGAAATGTAACGACCGCATGAAAGCAGATTAGGAAAGTGGTGTATTACTCAAACCTGTTGTCTTTTTTCTATTTCCAGCTTCATCTTCATGCTCAGGCACCGCAGCGTGTCTTGAAAGGTCTGCTTCAGAGTTTTCTCCATCAGGACCTTGTGAAAGGCTCCGACCAAACTGCCACACAGGAAAATCACGACATTGGACAGCAGCTGCAGAGGCCGACACAGAAAACAATGTTAGTTGCACTCCTTTACTTTGCCCATGGCTTTACCTCTGCATGGGCTAACTCCAGTGCAATACAGATATGACATGTGATGTAGAATATAATATATAATATATGGGTTCAAATGACATTTTATAATTTTATCATCACTGTTCACATTTTATCTACTGTATTCATCTCCCACAGATTAAGTGCTGAGACTGTGGCTTCATTGTTTAGTCTCGTTTACAGATCGTCTTTTGGGATAAATTCAACTGTGACTGATTTTGGCAGAAAAAAAGTCAAAGCAGCTTCAAAACAGACACAGCACTTAGCCTATATAATGTACAAAACATAATAGTAACCCAAGGGATTTTACCTGGTTAGCAAGGTAAGGGGTGGGCCCAGTGCTGTAAATGGTGAGGCGGACTGTGAGGGCTAGGATGTGGGACAGGGAGGAGATGATGCTCAGCACCACAGCGTACCACAGCTGGAATGGCAGCATGGTGTAGACGGTGAAGATAATGAAGAGGAAGAAAGGCACCTGGAAACATAAAGGCTTTGTTATTTCGGGAGGTCATCTGCTGTGCCAGGTCTGACACGTTTTACCAAAAAACACTAAATATTTACAGAATTATAGCTCGGATCAAATCAGAAAATAGCAAAACAGATGTATTGATTGTTATGGATCCCCAACTAAAACCTGTGCCTGTACTTTTCCAGTAAACCTGTGTGCGTGAAACTTACAATGAATAAATAAATAATCGTAACATCTAACCTATGACCTATAACCTCTGCCCTGCTGAGAGGTCGGGTTACCTGGTCCCAAGGCAGGATGATGGGGCTGCAGAAGATGAATGTGTAGCCCATAGTGAGGTGTGTGGCCCAGATAATCAGGCCCAGTAGAAGTCTCCATCGCTGTGACAGTATCTCAGTACACACCAGCACAAACACGGCCAGGAACACACCCAGGCTGCCGCTCACCACACTCACAAAGGCACTGTGCTCCTTTGCACTCTGCTCCGGCAGGCGAGGAGGAAAAGAAAGGAAAAGACAAATAAACCTGTTTACTAGTGTGTCCTGCTCGTGCAATGATATTTCACAGCATAGGGAAATTTGTTCGGGACAAACAAACGTGGTATTTAACAAGTGGAAGTAAATGTACATTTTCAGCTGGAACATAAAAAAGAAAACAGCCTTTAAATGACACATGTTTATTGCCCACTTATTTTAGATTCTAATCAGTGGTTCATTGTTCATGTCTGACTGGGGAGTTTGTTTTCTTCAGTTAAAAATGAGGGTAAGTAATTACATGATCCTCCAGAGAGCCATTGATATACAGTCTGAACACTGAGGCTTATGTAGGATTTCTGAGTTTTGTTCTTCACATGTGTGTCTGCCGCACACTCACTGTGTTATTACACGGTGGAGGGAAGGACACTGTGCAGTGTGTGTGTGTGTGTGCGTGTGTTTGAGAGAGGGAGTGTGTGGGTGTGGGTGTGTGTGGGGGGGAGCACAGGAGAACACAAGGGGTTAAATGAGTGCTCGAGAGTGAGACAGACACACAAAGTCAGTGTTAATAGATCTCTCCTCAGAGAAGGACATCTCTGCATTGTATGCTGGGCTTTCTGGTTACCATGGCAGCACTGGAAAAGGCCAGATCTCAACCACAGCACTTTCTACTCCCTGTGTAGCTCCGAGTCTTGACTTAACCTTTTTGTAGGTGGAAAAAGAACAAGTGCTCTCTATGAACAGACACAGCCGTAATGTTAAAAGCATGGCACTCTGAGGACTGCATACCTCACATGGACTGATGGTGAAGTCATGTCAGATTTATTCATTTAGATAGGGAATTATAAAGAGAATTTATTGCAAATAACTCAACAATAAACGTAAAAATGAACTTGCTCCTGCGAGTAAAATATTTTTGTGCAGGAATGTTACTGGGAAAATTGTTGAATATAAAATTAGACACACACACAATAATCCATCATAGCTTTGGAATGCTTTTGGAAACATACAGAGTCAATGTATTTACGAAGGAAAATTAAAGAACGCAAACTCTCTGCTTAATATCATCTCTCCATCCAAACAGAGACTGGTGGTTACAAGTGGCACTTCATCGCCACTTTTCCTCTCGGCATCGCTCTTTTTGTTCTGTGTCCACATTTGGAGAGCAGTGATATAAACTGACAGTGACTTTCTGACACCCACAGCCCTTTTCCAACATTCACCCTGCCCCTCCTTCACATTTAACAACCCAGTTACACAAGCTCCATCCCAACATTTCCCTCTAAACACTGCGGTGGCCCCGGCAACTGTGTGCGAGAGGAAGACCTCACATTTTTAATGTCATGCAGTAAATGAAATAGAGAGCGTATGTGTGTGTGTGTGCGTGTGTGTATGAGCAAGAGTGTCAGAGTCAACAGCTACACAATACAAGGAAGGTTACAGTGGTTTTGCAAACAGGGGGAAAGTAATATAATCTCCACTGACAGAAGCTGTCAGTTCACCATATTAAACGTTTGACTGACTGATTGACTGATTGACTGATTGACTGGGTGGGTGTGTGAGTGTTCTGCTACCTGCCATCAGGCCAAAATCAACAGCGTGCAGCTGATCAGCACAGGACAATGACTGCGTGTCTTTTCTCTTTAACGTCAGAGCCATGGATGCACTTTGATCAGCGCGTTTTGTTTTAAACGCAATTTCTGGTTGTCGTTCTTTCCTGATTTTGCGAAGGATTCGGTTCTCACACACAGTCTGTAAAGATGGTTTTTGTTTTCAGTGCAGCAGAGCAGGAAGAACGTGCCTCTGTGAGCAGACCCATGTTCAAACCCACAAGTCAGTGAACATCTGCGATCTGTTTCCCCAAGTACTGTATATCTGAGCAAAACTGAATCACTGCCAGGTCCAGGGCCAATGTTCTCTGACCTCTGACCTCTGGCCTCTCTGTGAAGACAGGGAAACGCTGCAGACTAACACAGATGCATCATGAGCATTATTGAAGATGCGCTTGATGCTGTTTATTTCTTAACCTGATCCTTTCATCTAATCCAGGGAAAGCATCTGAATGATGTGCTCTCTGTGTTCAGGCCTATTTTAGCAGTGTCCTCTTTTTCCTCCACATTTACACAGTTACACAGACACTCACTCGTTCATGCAGCTTCTAAATTATGTGCTTTATATAAAGCATTATTCAAAAGAGCAGAGGGTTTTTTTCTATTTTTTTTTTTAACCTACAGAGTTAAACTGACCATCCACTCACATGCTGTTTCATAAAACCTGACTCTTCTGCACCCGATTTAATACACTGTAAAAGCTATAACATTTGTACGGTATATGTGAAACACACACACACACACACACACACACACACACACACACACACACACACACACACACACACACACACACACATATATATGTTATATGTTCAGTCAAAATGGCTGCTGTGAAAAAGCTCTGATGACTTCACATCTGCTAAGATGCTTCACCAGCGTCCTTAGCATTAACAGTGGACATTATAGTGCAACAGCTGATATGCAGAATATAAAGTACAAAATGTCAGACTAGGTCTGAGGATACTCAACAACAACGGCAATTAGATCTTTCAAAAACCAGGTCCCACATGGTTTCTTGGTTAAAAAAAAATCTGTGGGATCAATATTAAGATCAATTGTGTATATCATGTGCTTATGTTTAAAAACATCAATACCATCATCTAAAAAGTCCAGTATCAGCTGCTCTTTAAAGGACAACGCGCTAAGAGCATCACTACTGGCTGAAAATAATAATAATAATATAACCTGTTATATATATAACAATATAACCTAATAATAATATAACCTGTTGCTAAAAAACGTGTTTATGATCCAGAGCATTTTACATGGTAATGTCAGTTCATCTGTACTGGTAATGCAACTATGGTCTGGATTATGATGAACAGAGCTGGGGTTGATGTGGAACATGCAGATTGTCAGGACTATAAGTTTCAGTGCAATTCAAGCCACATGAAGCATTTGCAGCACAACAACATGACTCTAATTATCTGATTAGGCAAAGTCTATGTTCATATGTTCTGTCATTATTCTGTGTTTTCTACACATATGTTTGATATTTAAATGGCCATGACAAGTTGCCTTGTTCCAGCTACCATATGGTTGTGCTGATCCTCTGCCGTTGCACCATGGGTAACATAAAGGCACACAAATACAGGGTAAACAGGAAAAGCACATTTTTATGTCCAATAACTATGTCCTCATATTGCACTTAGCAACTCTGCCCTGTAAAATACAACCACAAAAGCTATGTAAAACTCCTAATCTAACAGTGACTTTGACAAACATGTATTCAACACAGTCAGGAGCCACTGATCAGTGCCAATCACTGCTGTGCCTCAGTGGCTGCTGACGCGGCATAATGTTTCATAGGTATTGAGTTACTGTTTTCTGCACAGAGAAGCAAACAAGACACTTTTTCCAACTCTTTTCAGCATCGTCAAAGCTAAACAGGGATTCCCGCATTTACACAATGCACAGTTTCTCACTGTCAATGAAAAGCATTGCGGACTCGACGACTCACCAGTCGCAGGGCAAAGAAGACGATGAGGAGGAGTGCACAGGAGAGCATGGAGAGGCCCAGCAGCAGCACCAGCGGCTGGTACTGGCTGATGCAGGAGAATCTGCGGTACAGAGCCTCATTCTTCAGCTCCTGGTCATTCAGCAGGTACTTCCCCTTGGCCGGCATGGCTCCCACTGCTTACAGAGGCATAGCAGGTGCTAACAGGGAGCTCCAGAGTGCAGCGGTGTGTGTGTGTGTGTGTGTGTATGTGTGTGTGTGTGTGTGAGCCAAAAGTTTGTTCAGCCGAAATCCACAGTCCTATGTCTGCAAGGGGCCTCGCTGGCTCATGACGCTCAGGTGAAACTTGTGTTTTCCCCTCGGTGTGGCATCTCAGAGAGCGTTGTCGCTTCTCACAGCTACAGTGTAGCTCGTCGTCCTATTGGTCTCCGTCCCCTTCACTAGTCCTTTTGTGTCTCCTATCCTCTGTCTGGTGTTGGCAGGCGGACCTGCTTCATCCTTTGCCAGCTACTGTGTTGCTCCCTTCACTGGGTTTGAGTAATAAGCCTGGGGCTGGGAGACACAGACCACGAGGGGAGGGGAGTTTAAAGAAAGGGGAGGAGAGGAAGGAGGAAGAGAAGGAGGAAAAAAGGAGTTGGTGAAATGATCCTCAGGGATCCCACGACAGACTGGTGATGCAGCACCGCTCCTCAGGAGGTACCTACGAGGAGGAGACAGGGGAGAAGGAAGAACAGAGAGGGAGAAGAAAGAAAATATTATTACTGAAAATCTATTATAATATTGTAGACATATTTGCCACTGGATTCAAAACATATGATTTAACTAGCACTGAAAACCTTGTATCTGTTTACCTCAGGGTCCCTGCCTCATTTTGGTCACAACGTTCAGACAGCAGCATGGATGATGGGCCGCCTTACTATAGTGAGCAGTTCATTTGGTGTCAATCAATGAACAACACAATGATGGTGACAGAACCACGCAAACAAATATCATGCTCCCCCCTATCTGAGACAGAGGACAGATCCAAAACAGTGGTTTCAAGAGGGGAGAACAGAACCAAACACGGCTTTGTTTACCACACGGCACAAAAACAAACAAGAATAAAAGCTGCCATTTGACGTCCCTGCAGAAGAAGTGAGGGACCATATCTGTATTTACACTCCTGAGACTGAGAGATGATGTGGAGAGGCTCTGTTAAAAGTACAGATCGTGTGAGTGGCTACAGATCGGCCTTATCTCTTCAAACAGTTAGAGACCTTTGGCTGAGCTGCACATCGCCCCGGTCCACAGACACAAAGGGTCCGAGAAGAAAAGCTGCGCTGTGCTGATAATACTTCTGGAAATGCAGAGATTTAAAAAAAGAAGAAAAAAAAACACTGTCCAGTAATATCTAATGAGGGCTCTATATATTCATTTAGGAAAGAAGAGGAGACACTGGCCTGAAGCTCAATAGAAACAACGTGAACTTCGCACCATTGTCAATAGAAACCCCATTTCCTCCAGCTGATAACATCAGCGTCTCAGAGAGCAGCGAGAGCAATGCCGCCTCATGTTTGTGCCTCACTTAGCAACTGTGACAGATGCTATGTGCCATAAAAGAAAAAAATGCGCACACACCTGTTGCACCGAGTGCGATGTGAGGAGTCAGCCACGAGGTCCCGGACATGTCGCTGGGTTAAGATGCATTTCCACAGTGAGCAGTGTGAGGACCGGCCTGATGGAGGTTTACAACCACTACTTCACTTTCCCTTTCACTGCCGCCGCTGCTGCTGGACAAAACAGCATCCGGCCGGCTCGCCCCTGCATCAGACGCTCTGCGAGCAGTTTGAGGGCAGTAAAAGCATGAGGGAGAGCAGGGGGGGTAAAGCACAGCACAGTGTGGTGGTGGTGGTGGTGGTGGGGGGTCTCCTCTTCTTGCATCAACGAGAACCAGCTGGTCTGAGAGAGGAGGCTCCTGAGTACAGTGTTTACAGGCTGTTTACACTGGGGGGATCATTCACTCTGCGTAGCTACTAAATGCCACCATCTTAAACATGTTACCATAAATGTCATCATAAACGGCAGGCGAAGCACAGAATGAATGTGTCGGCCATGCATAACCTTTATGATCAAAAGCACTGGAGTGCTAAAGCTAGAGTTAACGCTCTCGTTAGAGAATACAGTGTCTGAGGTATTCAAAGAGAGGCGGCGACATATAAAAGCAAAAAAAAAAGAAAAACCATGATAACGTATGTGTTTTCGAACAACTATGGAGGAACAGCTAAATTTGGTTGAGTTTAGCTTGAAGTTCTAACCAGGAAATAAAAAGACCAGACAGGACGTGTCTGAGAGGAGACAAGGGAACTGTTATCATAACAACTGTGGATCTCATGGGAACTACAAATCAACTGGATGCTTTTCTCCTTTTTAACTGCTAATCCATGTCTATCTATCTATCTATCTATCTATCTATCTATCTATCTATCTATCTATCTATCTATCTATCGCTTTTTCCTCTCCATGTGAAGGCTCTCCTCTGGGGCAGATTCCTGTAACCTGTGTTCATATTAATAGACGACAAGATCTGTATTGTTCCGGATCAAAAAGCAAATGACTGGAGCAACCGGAACGTGACCGGAAAACCAGTTTAAGTGTAACTGTGGCACAAAGCCAACGTGTCCCTAAGTGACCCCGCTCCAAACTTCAGCAGTAAAGGGAGGAACAAGGAGGGATGTGACGAGATCAATAAAATGATCTAAAATTGATCATCAAAGACAGGCTTCACCCTCACTAAAGTGTTCATCTGCTCTTTATCCAGCTGTTTGACCACAGGATAAAGCCACTGGCCCTGACGCTGATTCTTATGCTTCAACTCTAAAGTTACCATGGCAAAAAACCTAGCAGCATCAGACCTGTGATTCTGCTGTAGCAGGGACAACAGACAGAGTCGGGGATGTACGCCTCAACAGAGCTGAGACTGTCAGCGAGCCGGGATGAATGGCTGAGCGACTGCTCTGACTGCCAGGTCTTTCACTATGAAAGCCTGGCAATTGAGGGAAACACATAACGGCCTTGTAAACTGGCGTCACTGAATCCTGGAAGAGCAGCCATACAAAAACCAACCAACGTCACCGGGCGCCCGCTGCTGAGACACAGGAACGTAAAGGCCTCGCTCGTGTCAAAGAGGAGGTGAAGTGAAAGCGAGACCGGCCCCTCTTCAAGTGTGTGTGTGTGTGTGTGTGTGTGTGTTTTATAGACAGCTTCAGGAGAACGACAATGTGGCTGTGATGAGCGAGGACACCATGCTGGATGGATTTTCATTAAATCACTGGAGGGCATTTTAGTGAAGCTATTTGTCCTTTGTCTTCATATGATTTTATTCCATCGATGAGACATTACATAGTGGAAATCCTTGCAACTTGTTATTGCTTGGCCCTTTTTTTTTCATATGGTGGTTTCTGCAGTGTGCACCACAGCAACAAGTCAGTTGCCAAGTGCTGGTTATAGACTTTGTTTAAATACACACCAATCCCCTGATTACTGGCAGTTCTTAATGCGCAAGTCAATCCTGCCATGTCTGTTCACATTTATCTCGACAAAGACGTGACAATTTAAAACACGTGTTGCGAATGAATCATAATACAAATATGACACTTATGCAAATCAAATAAGCATAAGCTTGAGGAACAGATTAGAAAATAAATCTGCTCAAATCATGTGTCCACAAGCGCAACAGGCAGCAGCAGGAAACCAAGCAGGAGCAGGTATCTGCTGAGCAGCCTAAACACACCAGATAATGTCCTACAGTGACACATTCGCTATTGTTCTGACTCTGTACTCATGCATAATACATTTGAAATGAGGCTGCTGATTCTCACACCCAAGGATTATTATTCATCACGCCCCATTTGGAGTTTTCTCCATCCTAAAGCCGACTGAAGATCCAGAGATGTTCATTTCAGGTAAGCCTGAAATGTCCTTATTTCAGACAGTGGTTTGAGAAATGTTCTGGCTGAATGCTGCCTTGGAATCATCAGTCGTCTCCTTTTATGGCACCTAAACTGGCCAAAGGAAAAAATCAATCAATCTTATCTACAGATCTGGTCAGACCTTCGCCAAACCTACGCCCAATTCAAAGCCTTCTCACAGAGAGCAAATAGGCAGATCTCTTTCTGAAGCAAATCACTGCTATTTATGGCCGCCTTTGTGTCAGCGTTCAATAAGCTTGAACAAAAAAGGCTGACCCTGGTTTACGAAATGAAAGAAACACATTTCTCAGTTCGTGCTGCATAGATCCGGGGTTAAAGGCAATGTGGCTAAAGGTCACGAAGGCCAAAGGCTAAAACCCTTTACGTTTCCTTCTATTGGATCAACGCTGGATCTATTTTTATCTATCTATTTGACACGGGTTTATTCATGGTTGTCAGCATTAGCTGTGTAGTTTCCCAGTTATACGCCATTTAAAACCACAGAAATACACAAAATAATATACGTTCATTTAAAAAATAAATTTCAGTTTCCCTACTCAGTGTAGTTGTTCAGTTTAAATTGTGTTTGAATTGAATTAAAATGCTTTAAATATGTTCAGGTTAATTCTCCAAGAAATTAAATTGTTTAAAAAATGTTTTTTAAACAATTTTTCAACATTTTTAAGGTTTTTCAGGAGAACAGCTGTGGTTATTAACAAGACCAATGAGTATACTGAATCCTTCTGATGTGTAAAATATCTTTGATACATTTGCAATATTTTTTCAACAACACTAGTCTCCGGGAAGTTTGTTATTTATGAACGTTGTTTTCCACACTGGGAAAAGATGGCCCCTTGACGACTGAACTCAAACTGATGATTCAACAGAGGTAAATGTCTCACAAACAGGAGTGTCCCATATGTCACATAAAATATAAAGGTATAGGACATTACAAATATTAATGCTTATCATTATTCAGTCAGAGTAGTTTAGTGTGTACATAGATTCTGGACCATTCGGTGGTAGTAGGTTGGTGGTTGGCTACAGCTACATCATCGTGCAGTAGCTCGCCATCCACCGTCCTTCCATAAACAGATGACTGATGTATGTACAGCAATGCACCAGGCAGATTAGATTAAGCCTTCTGTCTTTTCCCCATCTCCCCCTCTCCCCCCCCAGCACTGTCTGCTGGTATTGAATTAGCTGCTTTCACCAGGAGGAGCTGCTGAAACCTAACAATATTAACAGAGCGCTATCTCATCAGCTGATTTCAGCTTCAAATGCCGTTGCCGATAATAAATACAGGAAGTGCAAGCAAGAGCACCACGTACTCGGAAGCAAACCGTTACTGCTCAAGTGTTTCACATTTACTTCCACAATCTGAAGCCCAGTCTCACCACAGCAAGTGAAGCCATCAATTTCACTACACAACACAGCAGCCGCAGTCCAAAGAGGGTTCACTGATTTGAAGAGACGTGGAATTTAGATTTTCACATTTCAGTCGAGGGACTATTTCAGTGTTTACATCACTATTTCCTCCTCATATACTGGATTTGACAAAAAAACAAAACAACTGCTGACTCACAACAGAAAAATATGAACCATCCTCAACACAATGTCAGCAGTCGCACAATATGAGACGTCTTATTTACAGAAACCTGTTGTGGTTAAAGGGGAAAAAACTAATTTCAACTAATTTATTTCATTGTTTGGTACAAAGAGACCTTGCAAAGTAAAAACCAACAACAACAAAATCTCTTTTCTCAACACAACGCTGGACTGAATCTGCTGATGTTCTCTTTAAGGCTGTAATCCTAAAGGCCGACATGAAATCCAATCTCATTTCTGATGCTATTTGTGTTCAGCAGGGCTATAACCCACATGCACTTTCAGTGTATTTGTGTTATGTAATTGTTCATTGTAGGGTTGGGCCAACCATCCTGAGTGCACCACACGCACATGCACACGCACACAAACACAAACACAAATATTTTACTTATTTCTCATTCATTATTTGTACATTACTTAAATACTTAAATTGATTTAACTGCTTAAATATTTACAAAATGGCCAGTGAATTTGACACAGAGAAATAACCCAGCTATTGAATCATGAATAAGGCCGTGGTTCAAAGTACTGTGTTCATTTTCCACTCTCTCAAGTGGAAAATGAATAACTGGTTAAACACAGAACGAATCACCCAAATGCCAAAAAGTCAATTCAAGCAAAAGTCAGTCGACCTGTAGGATTTCTTCAGGTCCCATGCACTCATCAGATGTTTTCACATGACTATGCTTTTTGGAAAGCGGTGAAACCCGCTGGGAGGTGGCAGGTGTGTTGGTGTGGAAGAGCACATACAGACCTCATTATTCATCCCTGAGCCTTTGATCTGGTGTGTCTGAATGTATGAAGCATTATCAAGTGTTTGATTTAACACCCCCTTTACAGTCAAGAGAAAAAACAAAACGTTCAACATCCTCACCGTACAAATTCAGAGTTTCATGTCGCAGCTTCTTTATCCATGATACATTTACATGTAAAACAGAAATGTACAGTCGTGCCAGTGAAGGCTGATACGTGGAATCTTTTGTTTCTTTTTGTTCGATTTTTTTTCCCCCGACATCGTTTGGAAAAAATATTTGAGAAGAAAAACAGGGTGGAAAGAATTCACTACAATGAGCGAGCCCATTGTTTCCAGCTGCTGCCTCCAGCCACATCCCCATTTCAGGTTTCATAACTGGACCTGCTCCATCCTGTGACCATGGAGTGGTAGAGCCCCATCCACCACCATCACCACCAGCAGTTAGAAAACCATAATTACTCCTCAGTATGCCAGCCAGCTTACTATCAGCACTGCTATTCAAGGAGAAACCTCAACATCTGCAACCAGTCCAGCAGAGAGCACAGCTAAACAAAACCTTTTGACAGTATAGTGCAGAACTGTCGCTACTAAAATGGGTGGCAGATTCAGATCAGCCTGATTACAGTCATCTTCTGAGCTGTCATAAAGCCCTGGCTGCTCACGCCACCATCTGTTGCATGTTTCCTACCATCCACTGGTACAGAGAGTGTTGTTTCTCTGCCTGTCCCCATTATTGCACTGGTTAGCTTCCAGCATCAGTGGCAGGTTGTTAATGAGGATAATACCTGGAACATCAGTACAGTTGATACCATCGAGGTTTTCAGACAGTGGTCCTATTAGAGGTTCTTTGATGCAGGGATTAACTATTCCCTGCAAGCAGTTACCAGGCTTAAAGGGAAACATATTCCATGATGGTCGTCCTCATTAAACACGTTCTGTTATCTTTGGGAAGCACTGACAACACACCACACACACACACCCACACCAGGAGCGGGCAACACTCCAAGGGCTTTAGCTGCAGGAAAAGACTAAGTTTGACCTGCAAACCGATTCTTCTTCATGTTATTGTGCATATGCGAGTGCATGTGTGCGTGTGTACATGCGACAAGCCGTGTGACCACCGCACCCTCATCTGTCAATTGCGGTGTCGGACATGCATCCTGTGCACAGACCTATCCCTACATTAGCAACGAGAGATGTCTCCTCAGATCCTGTTTCTGCTTTCTCCTGGGAGATGAGCAGCTGAGTTTTAATTTTTGTTGTTAACTCAACATAAAATTAAGTGGAAGTAAAATATGTATGGCAACAATGCATGTGCATATCTTACTGTGTCGAGGATTTTTTTTTATTACATCCTCAAAAATAAATGTTTTTCCCAGCAGCACCAGGCATTGTTCCACATCAAAAGCAAATTAAGGTCAGCGTGTCCTTGACAGCAGTGATTTAAATGATACATTGACCCAATTGAATTACATATTATCAACTGCATCGCTCAGAAGATGGGAGGTTATCACTCTGCATTCAGACACACCCTATTCTATGTCTAGAAAATGCAAATGTGTGTGTCACTCAAAAGTAGATTAGTCTGTAATGTGGATGGACTTTTTAGATTAAAAGTGTAATTAAGTTAACTATGGAAAGAATCCCTCTCACATTCAACACTAATGAGGACTTTTTTATTGAGCTTACTTGTTTCCTGGCGTGTTGACAGTCATTTTTTCTCCTGCCTTGATCAATAAACCCTTTAAATTACCAGTATTTTTACAGCCATTACACTGAAGCATTCATGTTTGACCAGCAATAAACACTTACACAGAGAGGAGTCATCTATTCATAAAGAAGACCGGTTATTAAATAACCAATGTTTGGCCTAGTCTTTGTTTCCTGAGCAAACCTGTGATTAGGTTTCAGATAAATATTCCTTATAATTCTTGGTTTTCCTGCAGTGCGTTGTCTCTTTATGGATCATATCCACTCTGCACAGTTGCATAAAATTAGCTGATCTCTGCAACAACAACAGGCTGCTACAATGGTAAGATACACTATTTAGTTACAAACAGAAACAAGATGGTTGATCAGGCATGGACCTGCAGACGTAGCATCACTGATGAGGTGCACAGATAAGATCGTCAGTTCCCGCACAGCTTTGACTGGAACACAGCACAGCAGCCGTTACATCGGCCAATGTTCAAAGACAGTGGTGCATTAGTGTGACATTAAACTAAAGCTTTTCGATTGAAGGGATTAAAATTCCCTGTGTGAGTCCAGGCGCAGAATGTGACTTCATCCTCCGCGATATTTAAATCTTGTGTTCCGATAAATCAAATGATGTGGCTGTGACTGCACGTCAGCTCATTGCTGCATACCAAGCTGTCGGCTCACGTTGCGGTCTAACAGCTCTCCAACAGACGCAATGCAAACATGGTAAAAAAGAATAAAAAAATTTGTAAATCAAAAGTTTTCAATGCCTGCCTCTCACAAGGTCACATCGCGAAGGCAAAACATTCCTCTTCCATCCCCACAGCGTTTAGATGAGACACATTAATATTTGATGTTTTGAATTGATTTCTGAAAGCCTACAGATCTGAAACGAGCACATTACATAAGGTGTACTTATAAATATGGAAGTTTGCATTAGAACAGTATATACTGAGGAGTACAGATGAAAGGTATGATTCATGGCCGCGGCACAAAAGGAAATTTCTTCAGGGATAAAAACAACAATTATTGCAAAACAAGTGAACATGTGACAATTCAGGCTTAAGTGCGATGGTGCTTTCTTGATTTAGTCTTTCCAGTTAGAAAACGTTGGAGAACATATAGGGTTTTTCCATCTAATAAATTTGGTTTATTTATTACAATTATGTAATGTTTGCACAGAAACAGTCAAATATGTGGTTGAACTAAAGTCAACATTAGATCCATATTCTCAACTGGATAAATGCCACATACTATATTACTATGTCAACTTCTGGCAGCATTAACAATAGCTAGTATTCACTGGCGCTCTAACAGTTTCACAAACTCGTGACGTGACTGAACTTGTTCTGTGACTCTGTGGCCACCTCCAGCCTGTCAAAACATGCTCCTTCCCCATGTGTGCAATTTCTTTTGCTATTTGTTTCATTTTAATTGCTACAGCTGCTGCAGGCGTGTGCACAATTGTTGCAACTGCGAGAGCACAAGTCAGTACATTGTAACAGCGATGCATGCAGAGTTAGTGGAGTTTTACCACTGCAACCTCCCAGGTTAAAATTGTTCTTAAGATTATTTTTTTTCTTTCCCATTCATGCATGTAATATAACCTCCTATATACTTATGTACATATATTAAATATGTACATATTTTCACTTTATTATATATATATTCAGTGTTTAAACACTTCTGGTTACATGCATCATCATCATAAATTTCTTGTAGCTGCATAAACTACACCAGTTGCCTGTCTCAAATATAGACGACCAATAAGTGTTGTATAATAGACCATGTCCAAAACACCTAACACACTTACTAATACATATACCATGCCATATAACAAGATATAACAAGAGGGGGAGGTGGGTCGAGGTGACTCTGTCTCTCATTCTTTAAAACACCACTGTGAAGTTGCTCTTAAACCAAGCAATTAAACTCTGAGTGCCCCAGCAGAGTTTCTCAGGGGTCAGCAATATGAAACTTAGATTAGTGATTCACTGGCAGCAGTGCTTGTGCACCAGTGCCAAATACACAAGCACCTTAGGGCGCAGCAAGTCATCTAGTCATAAACCTCATGACGTGATGCCTCTGATGATAAGACACATTTTCCATTAGAGGAAGGTAAAAAAAAAATCTTTTAATCTTTTAACATTACATTCATTTATCAGACGCTTTTAGCCAAAGCGACTTGAAATACTCGAAAACTCGTTCATAATCTATAACTCGCTCGAACCACACCCTTTGGTGTCTTCAAAATAAACTACCCCCAGTGTGATGCTATAATGTCATGCTATTTCCTGAGTTTTGTCTTTGTTCCCTTTTTCGACATTCAGTCAGATTGTGTTTTTTTAATTCTTGTGTGTCCTGATGATGATGGATCCTGTCACAAGGTGTGGGCACGTAGTGTGAGCAGCGCACTCTGAGCCTATTACCACTACATACAGCGATGCAGTGGTTTGGAATGGTGAACCCTGCCTCGGAACACGGTTGATAGCGACTTCCCGGTGTAGCAGCGCAGAGGTGCATGAAGAAAAAATATGCACATGTAGCAGAGAAGAAAAAAAAATTGCTGACTGTTATGTGCTATAAGCACCGTGTGGCACGGCACATTCTGCTAAGCCTTCAATTACTGCTGTGCAGCCTCGCAGAGGTCAGCCAGTGGGAGTGACGCAGGAGAAGCAGAGGGATCTCATTACCTCCAGCTCCCTGGAGCTGTGGATGGAGAGGTAGGATTTCACTAAAAGCATCCTTTTCTCTTCATTAGCACTCTTACAATATTTGTCCCCCCACCAGACCTTTCATCCAACTGGCACCCACCCTGAGCTGAACAGTCAAGCCTCCACCTCATGATGGCCTTTACACTGGCTCTGCGTTCTCCAGTGGCACACTGCTCCTTCTGGCTGTCAATGGAGGCCTTGTCTGTGGCAGCTTTACTGTATGGGGCCACGGCTAAAGTTACAAGTTGTGGAAAAGCCAGCCCTTATGTTTTGCCAAGGAATGTGGCTGACAGCACAGGTGTCAGCAGAAGCAGCCACAGTGACGGGAGCATCTGCAGACAGCAGCACCTCTCCTGGGCTTTCTGCAGCTGAGTGGGAAGAAGGGCATTTGGCTGAGGGGGGGTGAAGGCAGGGTTACTCCAACTGAGCATCTGTCTGCTGTGCAGCTTTCTCAGAGGAGCTGGATGGAGACGGCTGGAGTTCCACTGAAGCCCTCTCCCAGATACGAGTCACAGTCTCACTCTGTGCTGCACTAAGACAAACCCATCCAGGTGTGGAGAACTCAGCATGTGTGTTCAGGCTATGAACACACATGACTTCTGCATGTGGAATCACGGAAAATTATTATTACTGTTCACTTCAAAGCAGCTAATTGTTTGGTTTCATATGAAAGAAACAACACTCAACAATGCTGATAGGCACCACAGCTTGGTCTGGGTATCAGAGCCATGTACTGTTGGTACATCCTGCAGTTAAATGTGGTAATATTCTGTCTTTGTGTTATATGGTGAATAAATCTTATAATAAACCGAAACAGACAATGCAACCAATGAAAAAGAGGTTAAATCATTTCCTCCAACAGCTTGGCCCAATCATAAAGTTTAAGTCAAGTTAATGTATTTAAATGTTGAATCTCGAATCTTTGACTTTTCCACTACTGATTACTTACCTAGTTCATGCCAAATTCATCTCTTGTCTGTTTTCAGGTCATTGAGAGAATTTGTATTAATTAAAAATTAATTGCTGTTTGCAGACATTTGTTATTGTAACAAGCAAAAGCTGTTGTTAGTTCCAGGTGCAAATGAGAGGCTGCTGAGTGAATGCTTTGTGCACTGCTATTTAACCAAGACAATCAACTCTTGTATTATGCCAACAGTCACTTCAACCATTAACATCACTCGCTCATTGTTTTAAATAACTGAGCTATTGTATGTTAGTTATTGTGAGCTGAACACATGTATCAGGCTTTGGAAAAGCACATACCCAACCTGTTGGTTTTGGTGTTTACGTGGTATGTTTGGTATGTAACAAAAGGTCAAATGTCACAAATCTTATCCTTTAGTTAATATAAAAATGTTACATTTTTGATCAACACACACGTACGCATGCACACACACACACATACGTACGCACACACAAACAGGCTTCAACAAAAGAGGAACAGAGAGTGCCTAAAATACACTGTCAGCTGTTAGCAAACTGTTGCTTTGAACTAAAATACTATTTCTAATTACACCCCGATGTCAGATGTTTGAGACGAGACAGTCACCTGAGGACTTAGAATATAGATGAAGACCTGTCGAAGCAGCTCCCACTGAGCTGTTGACACGCCACCAGTCTTCCTGGTATGCATTTGTGTGTGTCAGTGTGTGAGTGTGTGAGAGTATGCGTGCGTGACACCTGTTTTCAACAACTAAGCTTTTACAATATTGTAAATGAGCTGAGAGCAGTGAAGTTTGTCCACAAACCCTAAGATCGGGTCCCTCCCACTCTGTTTGCACCCTTAACCTGCCTGCCCCTCTCTCTCTCTCTCTTTCACTTTCTCTCTCTCGCTCTCTCGCCCTCTCTTCTGCTGAGCTCAACATCACACAAACACACAGGTTTCCTATACTCTGATGGTGCTTTTGGGTGAAGGCCTTCACGGTCTGCCTTGTGACATACAGCCGACCGCATACGATCTCACTTCCTTGGCAACAGTGAGTCATTTCCCTAACAATGGTGCAAGGACAGCCTCATAAAGAGGGAACCTGCAGCCTGTGCACAGCTAGTCCCAGACAGATGTTATATGATGATGATGATGATGACGATGGAAGAACTGACTGAATTTGTAAAGGTTGTAGTTAGTAGGTCGATGCAACATTGGTGAGGTTGGTGTTGATGCATTGAGGTTATATTTCTGAGCCTGTTTTTCAATGTAGTCTAACTGGTTTGTCTTTAAATTAAACATTGGGTTAGTACATTTTAGCATTATAGCATAATATTTACATGATAAATTATGTAATTATTGTAAGATAAAACAGTTTTAATGGATTTAACCTGTATGTACATGAGTATACTCAGAATAGAAATGCATAAATGCATATATAAGTAATACTTAATATAATATCTAGCGCATAAAGCTATTTGAATTGTTCAGCCCAATCACCATCCAGCCTCTATCCTGTGGCATCTCTCTCTCTCTCTCTCTCTCTCTCTCTTATTGTCTCCAGCCTATTCATTCGATAGGTCATTTCCCAGCTCGTCTTCTCAAACAGAGAGCCAATACTGGCTAATCACTCATTAACCAGCTGAGCACAATGGATGACTTGATGAACCCGCAAGCCTCCCTGTGGCATGCAAACACCACACATCTCTGACAAGAGAGACTGCACATACTCACACAACACACAAACACGTCAACCAAAAAGGAGGCAGACCTCCGTGTCCCCACTGAATATCTACATACATCACACTTGCTCATGTCTACATAGGAAGAAAATGTACATTTACTAAGGTAAAAATATATAAATAATATCCTCAGATTGATTTTAAACCATCTTTAAAATGGATGGTCAAAGCGATAAAGATTCTTCAGCCCTGAGAGCTGTTCAGCTCCTGCAATGCAAACTCCTCTTTTCGTTTGCTGTGTTTCAGCTCTAAACTGAGATCTGCAAACTCTGTGTCTCAATGGCACTTCTCCAGATGGGGTGCTCTTATAAGCATTGCATAATGTCCTTCAGCCACAGATTGCACACATACACATACACACACACACACACACAAAAACATTGAAATTGAAATGGGGAAAAAAAAAGAGAGAGGGCAAGACTCCCACACATCAGCACCATCCACACTCACAAGTACATTCGCGGGGGACCTGCATCTGCGTATGCTGGCTGCAGGGTATTTCAGAGTTTTACATGGCATTTCCATCTGGAAGTCAGACACACAAGGTTATTTCATATGAATCCTTGTGGCTCAAAGCATCGCTGCAGTCAACAGATGATCTCTTTGCCAGTGCATTAGCGGCGCATTATTGCAAGGTATGGAATTCTGAATGTATAATTGACTGCGTCTTTCTGGTTATAAATAAATGATTCATTCTGAGTGTGTGCGCAGCCTTTGAAATACATTTTATCACCAAACTGCCAAAGACAGATTGTAATTAGCATTTTCACAAAAGGCACTGTAGGCGGAGATGGTGCTCAGGCAATGGAACAATTAAACAGACAACAAGGTGAGGAGGCATTTTTTCCTAACGGCACTCCAAAACATCCCATCACATCGACGCTGATCTTCTGCACACAGCAGATGTAAAAGAGGGCACGGCCTCCTGTGGCCCCTGCAGAGCTTTTCTATGCAACATATATTAATGGGCTTAAACATGTTACTGAAATGTAAAGGCTAGACGGTGGTCACTGAATAAACAAGGTCTATACATTCAAACAGTCAATACACACACGGCGTTGACCATTTGTAAAAGGACTACTAGCTAATTTGGAAGTAAACGCCTTAGGAATGGCAGTTTCTAAACATTCAGCCCAGTAGTGTTGGTCAGATCACTGCACTAACAGAGCGTGTGATTGAGGATATTTCAGTTTTGTGAATCAAAGCCACACAGAAGCCTTTTTGAGGCGGCAGGCACATACACACAGGGCTGTTTTTGGGAGGCTCCTGTGGTCAGTGGGGTTAAGGTGCCGCCCATGAACAACAGCTTCCCACATGATGTCAGGCCAAAGATCTCTGTTGTTCTTCCTCATGTGTCTTTCCCTTTTCCACTGTCCAGTATCATACACTGAGAATCACACAAGAAATAACAGACGTGTTCGCTCCACTGTGATGCAGTGATCAGTTTCATGGAGTCTGCAGTGTTGTGAAATGTCTACACACTACACACAAACAAACATGTGTACCAATGAGCTGCCAAAAGCAGGATGGGAGGTCGGGAGGTCGCCGTGTTACAGGGAGTAATGATGCATTACAATAACTGGAATTTGTTCAGTTAATAGAAGTAAAAACAGCAACGCGACAGGTGCTGCGCAGTTTACCTCAAGTTATTTTCTTACATTAACAGTAACTAAATTATCATTAAAAGTTGTTTTCATTTAGTTTTATCTATGCCTATGTATAGTTGGAATGTGAACTGAAAAGACATGTCAGCATTTAAGAAAAAAGAAGAACAACAAATATACCCTCAGTTTGTCAAGTCAGTACAAACCACTGAGTCAATGTACTGCCTGTGGGGAAGTTCACCGCCTGCTTCCCTTTACTAATTGGTAATGTTCAATACATTTGTAACAGGACTGCTTTGCAATGTGCTTTGTCTTCATAACGTTTTTTAAATGACAGGCCGGAGGTTGGATCTCGAGACAGCGGTGTATTTAATCTAAAACCACTTGTCACATCTTGATTATGAACAAATTATCCTCATACAATTTATGACTCACCGAACAACTTTACATCTGATGATTTATGTCACAGCGAATAGATAAGGTAATATCATCATTTTCCATTTTCATTTTCATTCATTTCATTCAACATTCTATGTTATTAAACGTCCACTTCACCAGCAGGATTTTCTGGGGGAGATTTGCACAGATGATCTGCCACTCTCACAAATCCACAACAGAAATGATCCTTCAATGATGTCAGTGTGACTATAATGTTAGGTTACCAACAGTGGCTAATTGCCATGTTACTATACATGCAGATAATGCTTCACAAACACTGGACTCCATGATGATAAACCCCACTGCAAAAAACAGAAAGCCAGTCATGAATGATGCTGTGCTGTACTGAAGCTTTAAAGCCCCCAAAATTAAAAACATTAAAGCGCTTATTTATATCAAACTGTGTTGATTTGGTTTTCACACTGGCACTGCGCATCACCAGTCAGCATGTGCCACCTAGCCTGCAGGTCTACAGAATGGGACTGGCTGAGGGCGGAAGCATCATTAAATTGTGCCAAGTATCAACCGCAATCAGTTGTTTTACCAAGTTTCACATTGCATCGGTATAAATCTGCATGAAGCAGGAAAAAGTGTTCTGCATCAAGAAAAAAAATGCTCTCTCACAGTTTCCATTGGAAAGTTAAAACAGAAACCGAGTCTCCACCAGATCTGGTGATGTCGATGACAGAGCCCTCTGAGCCTCGAGTGACTTTAAAGAACCTGGTTTCAGTGGCATCACGCTTGAACTCGTTATTTCTAAACAGCAAGAAAGTTTCTAACTGTTTCACAGTACAATGTGGAGGAAGTCCTGACTGAGAACTGGAGAGGGGAATCAGCCTGTAAAGGTCATCTCCACCTAACCCTCACACGCTTACACCAGCAGGTACTGAGGTGAAGTCCACTATAAATAGATCAGAGCAGTTTAATCACTAAAAAAAATCAAGAGTTAGGTGGTTTTGGGGGAAGTGTGGCAATAAGTGGCCTGAATCACTGATAATCTGGCTGTGATTATCAACACTGTGAAGTTGATCAAACAACTATCACCAAAAGAGTTTTGTCAAAGGAACGCGTTGATGTCGTCCTTAATTTGCATGACAAGTGCAGTGTGAATAAAAAAAAGAGGACGGAATAAGAGAGAGTGCATTTATAACATGCGTCTCAAAGGCCACAATGAAGAGGGATTAGCGCTGATCTCCGACTCCAAGCAGCACAGTCAGTGTTAAAGAGTCGGATTAGTGCCCGATGTTTGTTCAGGGATCAGGACACTGTCTGCTAAAAGGACCCTTCTCATTTCAGGCCTGACGAGGTGAGAGAGCAGAGAGCTGCTCAAAAGGTGGATAAATGATTAGAGACAAAGAGGGAGAAGATGGGGGAGAGGGCTGAAGTGGGTGAAACCATGAGTGGATAGAAGCATTACAGGGTTTAATGACAACAGAAAATGCCTATTATGTGAGCAACCAGCTCCTCTGTTTCTCTGCTTCTCTCTCCCTGTGTGTGTGTGTGTGTGTGTGTGTGTGTGTGTGTGTGTGTGTGTTACATCTCTACTGAGGAAGAAAGTCTCCAACAGTAAAAAGAGGCCCAGCAGGTTTTTTTTTCTGACACATGCGCCACATCTTCCCAAAACTTTATCAAGATAATAATTACAAATAAAATACAGGTATAGAGGAAACACTTAGAAAGATAAGAGGAAAAAAAGGAGGACACGTTCCCTCACGCTATGGAAAAGGATTCACATTCACATTTCCTCTCCACACTGTTTCCTGCCAAGGTCTCTGTCACTGCACAGCACAGCACAGCACAGTCGGAGACTGTTCGCAGTGTGTTTTGCTTTAGCATCAGTGAGTTATGTCACTACACAAATAAACAGATAAAATACACAAATAAACTGCTTCTCATTTGGCCCAGCTCCATCACTGTTTTAACAGCAGGCCATTAATATATTAGTTAAATGGCCAGTTTCCTGAAAGGGGCTTTGCTATCAGGAAATTAAAACGTGTTTTTAAAAATAAATATTCAGCTATATTTCAGTGGTGTTGGATGAATTCTTAGAGAGAGATGTATAAGAGTGCAGACCTCACTGTGGAAACCACTGCTTACTGCTGCCTGTGTGGTCAGCTGAGGCTGCATGACGGAGGGAAAAGACACACAAAACAACTACACCACCGCTTATTAAAGGACTGGTCACACAACAACAAGGGGAATAATAGACTCTGTCATCACTCTTTACGGCGCAGATCTATTCGTAGCTCTATTGTCTGTGCTGCACAACCCTGAGCAGCCTGTCCCCGTCCAGATCGATCAAAGTGTAAAATCAATTTATTAACATGTACAATCAGAACAAGCGCCTCATCATGTCAGAATGTGATAAATGGCAGCATCACAATAGACAGCTCAACACCAATGTGTGTGTCACAATGTAGATTACAGCTTTTCTCTGATGCACTGCAGTCGAGCATTGATCCACTGATCCATGACCACGAGTTTAACCCCATCTCACTGCGGTGACACTCCATAGTGCCACAAGCTATTGTACTCAAACAAACCAGCTGCATACCACAAGATAACTGACTTGATTTTTAACCATATGCATTTCTTGCTCTCTTTATGGTGCTCAATTAGCCTTTAACATTTTACACTGGCTAGATAAATAAAACCATTAAGCTCAGTGGCGGAACAACTGAACTTGGGCCATGGCCCCTGGGCCATTCAGAAAACAGATGTGATGCCACTATGCTGTACCTAAAGAGACAGCAAATACTGTCTCAACCCATTCTGGACCATTTCTTCATCAGGAGGTTGTTGCTATAACAACCGTTGACCACAAACAAAGTTCAAGTCGATCATTTGGGGCTTGTGGTAGATTTTTTTTTATTTTTTGGGTGAACCAGCCGTTCAGGTTGAATGAACTTTTATGTGAGTTTCTTTGAGAGAGTTTCATTTTTTTTCACATCAGCTCTTGGCACAGCAAACACCAACAGCCTCCTTTTGAATGACACGTTCAAGGTCATAATGTGTATGATTGGTTTTGGTCAAATGATGTTTGTTAGCTTTGTAACTTTTTTATTTAAAGCTAAGGAATAAAAGGACAACCCAGTTATGTGACGGCTGCATTATTTACAACCCTGTCAGACATTTGTTTTGTTCAGACTCACTTGTTTTATATGGCACAAAGAGACTTTGTGCCATATAATGCCATCAGTTAATCCCATCAGCATTGTGTTCTATGGGGACATATACACAAACTCTGTCTGTCAGTCAGTGTCCTTGACACTTTAGTGCAACACTTAAATATACTTTTATAAATAACATTCCTTTTCCTGGAAATATTTTGGGTTCAGCCTCGTTTCGAAGAACAACAAGTCCCAGACAAAATGAAACACACACCGTGGACAGACACACAGCACAAGAACTGATCAGGATTCACAACAAAAGTCAGAGCACGCTCTCTACACAAAGGAGACAGAGCGCGTGTACAGTCAGAGGGAAGAGAGACAGGAAGCTGCAGGAGACCCGAGACATGATCAGCCCAACTCACTGATCCACACGTCGAGCTGAACACAACTCACCCACACAACACCAAGCAGCAGCACAACACGACGGTCATCCAACCATAACACAACATCTTCATCTGCCGAGCCCCGTCTCCATCACACTGAGACCAGCCGGCTGAGACCAACAACCAACAAACCAAACAAACAAACAAACAAACCAAACAAACAAACCTGAACCTGGAGCCACATCTCCAAACTTCCCGCCTCTGAAACCTCTCCTTTACCTGTTTTTATTTCCGCGCGGCGACACTTCGCCTCCTCCTGAACAGCCCCCACGCGACTCGGCGTTATGTTGTGTTATGTTGTGTTTCTGAGTGAAGTGTGCGTGTGTGTGTGTGTCCGTCCTACCTGGCGCGTGAGTCCGCTGAGGCAAGACGAAGGTGCGAGCTGCGCGCGTGGTGCCGGCGCCCGCTCTGAGCTGAGACTGCGCCCGGCGAGCGCGCGCCTAATCCACACTTTACGGTAATCAATAAGTGTTGTTTGCAGCTGCAACAGGTCGTCACACTGATAATAGATGGAGGTCACAGAGGTAACGCCTGTCCATTATCACCAGTAATTAGACTGAACCAACACCACGTCAAATATATTTATTACAGTCATTTTGCATATTTGTCTACATATTTTACACCACATTCAAGATACTGTAAATCCCACCAAAAAATACTTCCGGATTGCAAAGTAAAGTACTGCGTTTTATCTGTTATGTCCTTTAAGGAACAAAATAGTTAAAGTTAAAAAATAAGTTAAATTTGTTCACGTACACGAAATAAATATATGTGGACTTAGAACCCACACTACAGAGTTTAGTCTCTGGAGATAATGTCAGTCTTTCCATCGGCATTTGATGTAAAAGTTTTTCTAACTTTGATAAAGGATTTAAAAAACACTTTCTTTCCACTTCTTACACAGTGTGAACACTGTGAACCAATTTTACTACCTAGTTTTTGTGTAACCCCATGTGGTTTCCATTGAATGACACTCAGTTGATGCACCTAACTCTACTGTGCAATGAAATCTTTTCTTCCATAAGTAGTGTATTTGTGGAAAACGTTTGTTCTAACGTTGTTAAGTAAAATGCTTTAAGCTTTTGTGTATCCGCATTCATAATTTCACTGCACTCGAATCTATTATTTTGTGTTAGGCATCCTAGAGCAATGCATTTTCCAGCATCTAAAATATTAAAAAATGTAATTTCCCCTTCTTATTTATAATGAACACTGTTGCAGTGTCTTATTCTTTATGTGAATATATTCCGCTGATCACTTTAATTGTGCGCTTTTGTGTTCATAGTTTATTTTAAAAACCGGATGTAGGTCCGCTCGCTCTGGGTCTTTTCAAAGTAAGTGCCATAAAGCTCTGAGTACATGAGCAAAACAATTCCAGGCAGCCGCTGCTTGGGGCACGGAAATGAGCCGTGGCCATAATACACGGTATCTTACTGTATTGGTACTTTATACCACAGCACACACACACACACACACAGAGATGCATCAACTCTATAACAGAGATAAGACACAGTGGAACAACACGAGGTCAAAGTAATAAGCGGGAGTCAACACGCTGCATTGTGTAACTGTATTGTGTTTATTGCATGTGTTGCAGCAGCTGCAGAGACACAGTCTGCCACAAGACCAGCGGTTATGTACTGCATTCAAACCTGCAGCTGCAGCGCTCAGGGTGGAGGTGGAGGTGGTGGTGGAGGAAGTGGAAGTGGAGAAACCGTTCAACATGTCAACAACACTCAACATAATGCACAGGAAGTCAGAATGTGCTTAAACAGAGGAGGAGTCGCCGCTCAGTGCTGCTGCACTGCTGTTTGTAATGGAGGGTAGTAGTTATTGCTAGCTACTACTTCTCACTGTGGGTGGTTGTTGTCACTCTGTGGTTGTGTGGTTGTGTGTGTGTGTGTGTGTGTGGGGGGGGGTACTGTGCTTTGTTGTGTTACTCCCTCCAGTAAACACTCAGCTTAACGGGGTGCAGCTGCCCGTTTGCAGCGGATACTTCAGGCTCTATCACTGAACGACTGCAGCGGTAAACCGTCCGAATGCAGTATACAAGCCCCAACTCTGTGTGGCTCAAGACTCAGAGCAATGCCTCCATCTACAGGCTAGTTGTTGTACTGCAATAACAGAGGGGGGTTGACAGATTTAGGATGTTTTTTTGCTTAGTATACATAAAAAAAAATCCAATCCCTTTCAAGTAGACCAGCCACAGATTAAAATAAAATTATCACCGTATGACTTGTAAAAGTGGTCTCTCTCTCTAGCCCGTCAGAAGAACTTGGTCACACAACTGTCACTGAAAAAAAAAACCAATTAAATAATAACGGTGGTATTTTACTGTACCTGAATATACCTGTTTCCAGCCCACCTCCCCATAATTTATCCCATTTCAAATATAGGACTCAAAGATATGGGCTCTAATGTTAATAATACATTTATCCGTACTATGCTCATATAATTAATAAAAAAATAAATACATTTAACAAATACAAATGATTTTGTTGGTCGGCAAACTACCGAAGGAACAGGTCATCACCCACAGTTGTATTTGAAACAGTTTTTTTTTTCAAGTGTAGGATTTTTCAATAAAACCATTATCACCCCTATTTAATTAAATCCTATCATCTTAAAGCCTCTACACTGGTGTGACTGTGCTATTGAGTCCAGCTGAAGCTCTCTCGCCCAGTCATCTATAGGGCTGCATGTGAGCACTGGCTCATTCAAGGCTAAATTTTAACACTGTAGCACACTCAAAGAGAGCAACCAAGAGTAAAAGTAGATGCTGATGATTAATGTTGGCAATGGGACCCAATATGGCTTTTGGCTTTAGCCAAAAAGCTGCGGGCACAAGATGTGCATGTTTACATCTCTTCGATCAGTATATCTTGTAAAAATGTCATATGAAACAATCTCTTCATTCTTTTGTTTTTAACTTTTTTTCTGGTGCATTTAAAAAATCCTTGTATAACCTGTTTAGACATAACAAAACAGATTAAACAAACAGGTAATTCAACCAACAAAAAAAGAAACATCTCATGCATAAGTTATGTCCCACTCTTACTGATTGCAAGTTCCCATCTTAAAAAAAAATCAGTGTACATATTTTTCTGCTGTTAAACATAACATTTTTTGTTTTTATACATTTTTAAGCCATTTGCTTTTTATTCTTTTTTTCTGATAAAATTTTTGTATCATTTTCCAGCCAGCAGGTCCGGGTTTTGCTCCAGAGTAGAGTCCAGGCAGCCGACCTGTCTACCCCTGAACAGCAGGAGGCGTAAGAGGCGTGTTGTGTGGGGGTCTGGCTGTGGAAAGGAAAACCTCTCCTGTAAAGAAGCTTTTAAGAAGCAAATGATCATTTATCCGTTGTGATACCAGTTCAGGTCCAAGAAATTAAACCCCATTTCCTATAACGATTCTTTTTTTTTTGTTCATATTTTTTCAGCTACAAATTGTTGCTTGTCGCCCCAAAAAGCTCCACAGAGAGACATATACTGTAGATGTTTTAATACTACTAACAACCTCCTGAGGTTGGAGTCTGGCAGCAGAGGTGGGACACAACAGGCAGTCAGTCGCAGACAGCGACGGGGGTGGGGGGAAGGGGAGGTCAACCCTATCTGCAAAGATCCTCTTGTGTAGAGTCTCGTACATTTTTCCTCTTCTTGCTGTTGCCCTGGTGGTGTGGCTTGTTACTCGGGTGACTTTTGTTACTGGATAAGGAACCCTGCTGCCCATGGTGGCCACTCTTGAGCTGGGAACGAGACATCCTGGCCTGGGGTCAGAGCATAAATCCAGATCAGTGTCTCAGCAGACTTTCTCTTGGCTATTAAATACCATATCGACTGGTGATGGAGGACAATTATTCATGTGTCTTTCTGTAGATCTTTATGAATCCAAGTGACATGCGCAAAACGTGTTAACAGCTATCAAATTATTTGTAAAAGAATCACTTTTAGGGGTTGTGTTAAATGACATGGAGACATGAAGGGTTTGTGTCTGTTTTATTTTTCATCTGGTGTTGCATAATGTTTTCTGCATGTGTATGAGAAAAGTTAAGTGTGATGGTACCTTTCCTCCCTTGTTGCTCCCAGATGGAGTGCTGGTAGTGTGGCTCTGTGTTCGGTGATTGTTAGCAGCAGCAGATTTTTCTCTGTGGTTGCTGGAGCCGTGGCCAGACTGCTGTTTGGCTGTCTTACATGGTGTGCCATCAGAGTCCTGGGGTAAATCAACACAAAGGATGACTAACTAGCATTTGAAAGCAATGTGTCAGCAGAGATTTTTCCTTGCATGCAGATAAGGACATGGAGTAACAATAATGGAAGGCTGTGTTTGTGCATGACTGACCGCATCGCTAGAGCTGGAGGTGGAAGATGTCGATGAGGGTGACAGGAGAGAAGAGGAAGGGGAGGAGCGCAGTGAAGGGGATGGAGAAGAGGAGTTGGAGGAGGTTTTGCTGTGAGGGGCCAAGGGTAGAACCACAACATCGTCGTCATCATCTGGAAAGTTGTTGTTGCACTCATCCAGCTGCTGGGTCTCGAATAGTGTGACGTCATTCCCTATAGAGAAGAGACAATGTGGGTACAAAGGTCAGGTCAGCCCCTTTTACAACCCCTGGCAAAAATGATGGAATCACCAGTCTCGGAGGATGTTGTAGAAAAAAAGCAGATCGCAGACATGACACAAAACTTAAGTCATTTCAAATGGCAACTTTCTGGCTTTAATAAACACTAAAAGAAATCAAGAAAAAAAAATTGTGGTAGTCAGTAACAGTTACTTTTTTATACCAAGCGGAGGGAAAAAAATATGGAATCACTCAATTCTGAGGAAAAAAATAAGGTATCATGAAAAACAAAAACCAAAAGAACACTCCAACACATCACTAGTACTTTGTTGCACCACCTCTGGCTTTTATAACAGCTTGCAGTCTCTAAGGCATGGACTTAATGACTGACAAACAGTACTCTTCATCAATCTGGCTCCAACTTTCTCTGACTGCTGTTGCCAGATCAGCTTTGCAGGTTGGAGCCTTGTCATAGACCTTTTTCTTCAACTTCCCCCACAGAGTTTCAATTGGATTGAGATCCGGAGGCCATGACATTGACCTTATGTGTCTTTCTTCAAGGAATGTTTTCACAGTTTTTGCTCTAATGGCTCCACAATTGCTTTTCCTTAGCCCATTGTAACCTTGTTTTTTCTGTTTAGGTGTTAATGATGGTTTTTGTTTAGCTTTTCTGTACGTAAATCCCATTTCCTTTAGGCGGTGTCTTACAGTTCGGTCACAGGCGTTGACACCAGTTTCCTCCCATTTGTTTTGCTGTGGATTTTCTGTTTTCAAGACATATTGCTTTAAGTTTTCTCTCTTGACGCTATGATGTCTTTCTTGGTCTACCAGTATGCTTGCCTTTTTGCCACATTTTTTTCTTGATTTTTTTAGTGTTTCTTAAAGCCAGAAAGTTGCCATTTTAAATGACTTAAATTTTGTGTCATATCTGTGATCTGCTTTTTTTCTACAAAATTAAAAAACGGAATGAACACTCTCTGAGACTGGTGATTCCATCATTTTTGCCAGGGGTTGTACCTCGAGGCAACACCAGGTCATGTTCACGAACGAAGGTCACAGAACGAATGACCTTCAGCCCTTGTCTAGATTTAGCCAAAATAGTTTTGAAAGGCCTTTAACCAAAAGCAACAATATTAATACATGTCATCGTCTGAACTCACTGTTGAGTGGCAGATCATTCTGGGATGGGCTACCCCAGTTCTTCCGGATCCATTCCCTGTATTCATCCACTTCCTGTGTCACTCGGATTATTCTGCCAAGTATGCTGGGATGGAATACAGACGGATGATATTCATTAGACATGGCTCATTATCTGTCTCTCATCTCTGATGTGTGATCGACAGTTTCTATAATGAGCTTCTTACCTTTCAGTCTCGTTATTGGGGTAGTACTTGGCAATGGGTGAAACAGCATGGCTGAGCACCACATAGGCATAGTCGAATGCCTGCTTTACCTGCATGGCACCATATGAACTACGGCCAACATCGTTGTCTGTTGAACACAAGACAGATCGTCAAATTATGCAAACGTGAGAACCTGAATACAAAGCTACACTCCAAATCTGCTTCCTAACTTTTATCCTCCGTGTTCACCATTCCTACCTGGCTGCAGTGGGTCCTCAATGTAGAGCATGGACGGCCTGTAGCCATCCATCATGTTTTTCTGAACCTCATCTTTGGCAACGTAGCAACCTCCATCTTTTATCCTGATGCCTGTCTTCAAGTAGTTGAAGTGGCGACCGTAAAGCTCAAAGAATTCAATGAGCAGGACACCGATGTTGATATTGGGACTGCACACATCCTCCCTGTAGTGAAGCTGGAAAAGAGCAAGAACATGTGGATGTCAGATATATTGTTGTGGGGAAGTAACATTGAGTTTCAATATGGATGGGCTAGCTCCAGATAAGTTTTGTACATTAAGGATACAGAAAAGCTGTCAGACGATTAAGAGCTCTGGTGTATCTGACCTGCAGGAAGCTGACGGCCATCAGGAACAGGCTGTAGGAGCCAATTCCACCTGTAAACACCTCATTGAGGTCCCTCTGCAGCAGGAACTGCTTCAGCACCAGGACCAGGTAAGGCAGCACAGGATATTTCTACAGGATTAAAACATGGACACGTTGAGGAGATGGTAAGGAACTGACATGGTGATCAATCAGCAGTGTGTTCTAACCATGATGATTGTGTATTATCATAAGAAACATGAGAACAATAAAGGAATTAAATATGAACATAATAAAATCTTAAGTTGCACATGCACCTGAAAATACAAAACCTTACCTCTTTGAATTCCTTGATGAGTCGAGCAGCTTTAACGCCACTCTTCACATTGAAGCTGATGTCTACTTTCACCTCAGTGAAAGAGTCTGTCAGTTTGATGATGGGAACCTGGTAACACACATTCCACAGTCAGGGATGAATAACTGCAGACAGAGCAGCCTTCTAACAACTCCTACCACTGTGCTACAACATATCTGTAGAAAGTCCAGTATAAAAAACATACACATCTGAGCACAAACCCACATTGACTAATTTAAATGTTCCACTGGCTAATCCTAAACTAAAATATCCTTGTGCAAAGACTTAGGAGTGCTGATCTGCTACACAAAATCCTGAACAAAAGTGAAACATAAAACACAAAGACAAAGCTTTGTGCAAATCCCTTAACTCCTCTCCAGAAATAAACTTGAATGTCAAGGAGAATCTAATCTATGCAGGTTTATAAAATAAGACAAAATTCTCTTTTTGTTCAACACAGAGAGGAAAGCAAAAAGAAGACTAAAATCATTAACAACATGGTGGATATCTGAATCAGAGTACAAAAAAAAGTAGTCAAACAACACAAAACTGCCAAAACAAAAGAAGTGGTGAGGTCAGGTTGGGTTGGAAATATACTCTAACATATTTCTGCAGGTCAAGCATTGTGAGTTAGGACTCATATCTGTAATAACAGACATTTACAGAGACAACAATGTGACAGGGAACTGAAAAATGACTGAAAGATCATTGTTGATCATTACTGAAGTTTTACTTGTGGATTCACATGGTGCAACAGTGACACACACACCCACATTCTACAACAGATTAAATCCCTGTGGTCAAAATGACTCAACTGAGATTGCACACTAACTTTAACACACAATAACTTCCTAGACCAAATCATAACAATGCTTCTGATTCTTATTTCATAGCAATGACTGAGTCAGCTCATCCAGTTAAAGACAAAGGACAGCAAAACGTATACTCACTTATTGTTTTGTTTTTGGCATTTTAGCTTTATGTCATAACAACTCTGCATCATAATACACATACAACACAACACACACAAACACCCAGCGAGAACAGCCTTACCGTGGCTTTGTCTAAAACTTTAATAGAGTTCTCGTCTGCGACATTTCTCTTCCGCAGAGCTTCTTCCAGTGTCCAGAGTGGCAGCGTCTCCCACTTTCCAAAAACTACCAGGTCAATGTCACTAGTGGAGAAATAGACATTTGAATTAGGCCCAATCATCACAAATTAAATGTTTCCAATGTGTCATCTGACCAGAAGCACAGTGAAACCATTTTCATTTTTAGTTGGATTGTAATCTTCAGATTATATATAGTAATACAATGTTTTTTTTAATGTGGTGTATTTAGATGTGTGTAAGTGAAACGCAAACAAACAAATTCTTTAAACATAGTTCCAAGAAAAAACAAGAGACAACAACAGAAAACAACAACACCCACCGACATGCATGCAAGCACAAAACAGCTTAGTTCTATTAAAGTGCTCAGTGTGGTGTCAAGAGTCCACTAATCCAGGTGACGTGTCTGTGTGTTAAAGGTAGGGGGCTTATTAGTATGCCTGGGTGGGCGGTTGTGTGTGTCTGGTTGTCTGTCAGAAGTCAACAGGCCTCTCCTACAACCGAGTTTTAATAAGATCCAGGATCAGCAGTGCTAAAAATTAATGAAACGTTTATTCCTCAAAACAACAGCAGATGAATGCGGAACACATGCTTCGTCAGAACCATGTTCTCCTTTAGTAACAGTTTGCGGAAGAGTTTAAAGACAAGCAAATGCTTAAATCTTTGGCTCTCTCATGGCTCACCTTGTTGGGAGATAAAGCCCAGTGCTGAAGCTGCCAAACACCTGGACCTGTGAGAGAATACACACAGTTATACACAGAAAGATGTTCATGTTTTAAATCGTGTTTCATGGCACTGACATGCTTTAACGTTTTAACATTGCTTTAACAGTGTTTTTCTGACTATCCTCAGAAGAGCACCGTATTGGATTTTCCCACGCTACGCTTCAATGATATAAAAACCTGTTCTCCAAGATGCACACATATTATATAACACTGTTTTGATTTAAAGACAAGTCTAAATAAAACTGCAAAGGGGTTGTATGAAAACTAGACATCCAGGGAAGAATTGCTTGAAACCACTTTAACTGCACCGCAATTGAGGAATTGTGGACAAATATAGTCTCAAAGAAACAAACACATATACTGTAGTTTGTTTGACACTGGTGTGATACTGAAATAACTCAATCAAAACTGGGGGGATCTTGACGTGCAAAACAGGTGAGCTCGGGGATCTGCAAGCTACTGAGCCTCAGTAACTGAGGTGCCCAAAATATCTTCAACCTTCCACCATTTTACTTCCTGTTGAGCATGTGCAACATTGGCATCCAAACAAAAATAGATTTAAGCCTTGACCCAACCTTAACTGTCTTAAACGCTCTCCCTAAAACTCACATCAACCCGCCGTGTAAACTCTGGTTTACAGCCCAGTCACATGTCCAGGCCTAAGCTGATTGCAGAGCCGTGTTTACAAATGAATGAACAGTAAATCCTGAACACGTCTGTGAAGCCAATGTAGCTAACTACAGGTGATCACAAAGGTGAAGTGTTTTATCTCACCTTGGCACAAACGTGACAAACCTTTCCTTCCATCCCCATAAAGCAAGTGTGGTCATTTGTTGGCAGATCATGAAGGAGTTTAAAACAACCCAAGCTGAAGTGCATTGAAGCTTTCACAAACATTTTTTAAATGGTTGCCCTAGACAAGCTTTAATAAACACTGATGTATGATTTAATATATTAAACACCACAGATTACGTTTTGGTAATTGGCAACTGCTGTTAGACTTCCACCTAATTAAACCCATCAATTAAACTAGACACAATTTAAGTGACTGGACCAGATACAATCAGTCAAAAGACTGAGCTTCAAACCCACAAGTACTCAGAGGTTACATAACCTTACTATGAGTCAGGCAAGTAGTACACAAGTACTCGGTAATCATTTGCACATAATTCCAGGGATACTCACCTGTGAGAGCACACCCATCTACAATCAAGCTCTTCATTTTGATCTCATTTACAAACCTATACAGTTGCAGCTCTGTAGCCCGTGGTGTTATTATGGTGACATCATCTGTCCAAAAACAATATCTAGTAACAAACATCACACTGAGCAAGTTGCCCTCATTCACGCCACAGTGAAAATTTTAAAAAAAGCTGAGCAGGACTGCTTCTGTATTGTGCACCTTAATTTAGGAGCTGCTAAGCTTGAAGCAGACCCACATCGGAGAGCACTGCTCTATCAGCAGGATCAAAGTCAGTGGGTACACAAAGACCTGAGGCTGCACTGATTAACATGGTCCAAACAGATTATTGTGCAGCAGGGAGATAACACAAAACAAAAGGAATCTTTATGAAAGGCTGAAACTCAGAGTCATTACCTTGATATCACACACAGCCCAGCTCTTATTATACCTGCAGTATCTGCATGCTGTAAATTACTTAGATCAATGCCAAACACAGGGATATTGCGGTCAGTGCATGGAATTTACCATCTATTTTTCAACTCCATTCTTGTCACACCATTAACTCAAGTGATGCAAGGTGCCCCTCGTTGCATCGCTTCCAAATTTCAGAGCATATAGCCGCACACAGCAATTTTCACTGTTTATCAGAGGTACATGTAAAAACTCAGGTCTGTCACACCTTAGGAGCTGTTTTGGTGCTAATACATTTTCAGGCTTGGCAATGATGGGTACCTCTGCACTGGGCCACAGGTCATGGATGACTTCCTTGATTCTGTCCACCACCTCCAGCCTCATCTTCTCCTCCTCCGGTCGTGGGGAGATGTACTCATAGAAGTCATTGATCTCCTCATGTAACCTGCAGAGCACACAGAGTGGTGCATGGTGAGGAGAGTAAACAATGTGGACATGGACAGAAAGGCTACTATACTTTTTAATTTCATATAAAATATTAAAAGATAATAAAAGACGTTCTACAGATAATATCTTATGATAAAGGAAAAAAAGCAATTTGGTGCTTCGATGTTTGGTAGAAGACACTACACTACAGTATGACTGCGTTTCGTTTGATCATGTATTCTTTCTACTTTTCCTTACATTGTCTCATGCAACACTCAATACCAAAAAATGAAGCTGAGATACAGATTTGTTTAACAGCAGAGTGTGAAATAAGGTGTTGTCATAAAAGGTCAACCTTCCCTTGGCAAATAAAGTCTCACTCTGAATACTTTCACTATCAGCTTTCCAGCTGAGGTACAGGCAGAGTCATGCCCACTGGTGAAACCACTGGTTGGCTGGATTACTAGTTTGACTGACAACTTTGAATTTCCTATTTTCTGTAGGTCAAAGTTTATAATTAAAAGCAAACAGAGACTAAGGTTTTATGCAGACTGTGAAGGGAAAAGCAGGGCACATAATGTCACCTCAAAGCAAGTGTCTTTATTACTCTGCAGGGCAAAGCAAAGACAAAAACAGGAACAATGGCAGGGTCCAAATGTAATGTCAGTAGGTAAGAAAAAAAAATCCTGAACTCAGTAAGGGCAAGCAAAGCAAACGGATCACATTTGTCCTTGGAACGGGTCACTCTGCTCACATGGGCTGACCTTTCACTGACTAACTTGTCTACATGCACACAGACCCTGAGACAAGTTTGTGTGGGAAGACAAATACGAGCATGAACATGCAAGCTCACGCAGGCACATGCACACAAACATCGTTATAATCCCAGATTAGGCCAGGAACAGGCTTCTTCCCCTCAGCACAATAAAAAGAAAATCAATGTGACATTTCTGCTTCTACTTTTTATAAATAAAAAAGGCAAACGGAGCACAGCCTTGCATACTGTGCAAGAAAAACACCTGCAGCTACCAACAATGACTGTAGTTTTGGACTACGCCCCACAGAGCACTGTGTGTGCATGTGTGTGCATGTGTGTGTTGGGTGGGTGGGTGGGGGGTTATGTAACAAACACAATCGACCTGACAACCGTCAAAGCTGATCGGGTTTCACCTATTTTACTTCTGCATTAAGTATCAATGAACAACCCTTGCAAAAAAAAACTATCATCTGCCTATTACAAATAAATGATTCATCCAGTGTTTAACCACAAACCTCAAAAATCTTCACGATCAAATCCTCACAAATTAAAGGCTTTCATTAAATGTTTGGCATTTAGCTTGAGAAACAAAGCAAACAACTAATCGATTATTTCATAAACTGATCATTTATTGTAGCTAATAAATGATCAGTCAACCTACTAATCAATGAACTGACTAATTGGTACAATTCTAGTCTCCCAATACGAGCAGAAGTCAATTTTGATAGATGATCATGCAAATGCCAAGACAGTGGTCTCACTGAGGCTGTGTATTAAATGCATGTCTGGTGTTGCCTGTACTGAATATAAATGCAGCATGTTTTTGAAAGCGAAGATTAATGCAGGACTGAAAAACCAGCAAGCCATTCTTTCTCATCCATGGTGCAGAGTGGATCACAGCTGTGCTTCCTCTCTCCCAGTGCAAAGCACTTTTTTTTTTTTACAAACACATCTGTCACACAGACACATCCATTAACTGATGGAGGTTTTTATCTTGGGGAAATCTACAGAGTGCTGACCACAAATAAATATGTGAAGTGACTGGAATGAAATGATTTCATTTCATTGGCTTCCATTGTTCAGACAGAGACAGAAGACACGCGGGAACCGAGTTTCTGTTATGTCTGTGCATTCGTAGTGACACAAATGCTTTATCCCCACATTATATGGAAGTTACACTTTACTGCCAGGAAAAGGAAGGCAGCAAAACATTCCGCCTACACAGTTACTGGCATCTGCTTCATTCCCACACAGCAGAGACTCCAGCCCCTCAGAAAAAAACATTAGGTTTCATTTCTGAGCAAAAGAAACTCAGTAGCTACTCTTTGCATCACAGACCATTAGTTATGATTCAATGGTTAAAGGGACACTTAAGCCCGAAGCCCAAAAGTTGTATACGTTAATTAATGTGCTGTAATTTAACTGACAGATTTTATTACTCTTGGGTTTTATAACTTATACCTATACCTTTAATATAATAACATTTGTTCAGTTTGCCACTATTACAGCAGTGTGATCAGTGAGCTGAGAGGGTCTGTAATACACAACACACATCCACACAGTAGGTTTCATTTCATAGTAAACAGGCCACTAGAGCTCCTTTGTCATCCTGTGGAAAGAGGAAGCTTGGAACTCATCTCTGGCTCCACCTTTCTGGATCAAATTAAATCGCAGTTTTAAGCCTGCCTATGAAGCCCATGTACCCTTGCTACTACTTATCAGATAATCCTACTTGCCTGAATCATAGTAAGGTTATGTAATCCTGTGGAACAGCTTTCCAGGGAAGTGCTTCTCATCAAGAAGTGCTCAAGAACTTTTTTTCCCTCTGACTCGATCATTCAGGTGTCCCTGAAATGATCCCAGTCAAATGGACAATTGGGTGCCTGCAATTGCTAGTGACTGCCAAACGCATTTTGCTCTGTACGCCTAATGTCAGAATGAAGGATAGTGGGAAAAGTAATTGGAAGCTGCTAGGATGAAATAAGTGCTAAACAACACACTGACAGTGTTGTGAGTTGCAGCACCGTGACCAAAATCTACATGGACACGAATTCATTATATACACAAAATAGAGGCACAAAAACAGAGGCAGAAAAACTTTGCAACTTTTATGTAACTCAATAAATCAAATCAGTCGATACTGCTCTTGGGTATTTTGTTATCTTTGTGATGCATTGTGTTACAGTAGGACGCCCAAACATTCCTACAGAGTCAGTGCATGGAGGCAGTGCAACATCATTTCTGAGGAGCATAACTCAGCCTTCAGGCAGCAGATAAATGAGAAATTTGAAGGTGGTAGAATGAGAATATATGAGCAAAGATTTACGGGGGAAAGCACAGGTGAAAATTAAAAAGCAGTTTCTTTAGAAAAAAGAAAAAGTGAAACTGAAGATGTATATGATCATGAGGTGAAATAAAACAAAACTAAATAAAAAAGGGGAGTGAGGGAGAAAGAGAGAGGACTGGGTGTGGTGCTGAAATGCCTTCATGTGAATGAGAGCCATCTGTTAGGTTGAACAGGATGGGGGGGTGGGGGTGGGGGTGGGGGGGTAAAGAGGTTATTGTCCCATCACACTGAGCACAACTCTGACTGTTCAGGATACTGTAGAAAGGTGTTTGTCAAATGGCTGTAACACAGCTTCAGAACTAAAGAGACATGCTGTAAGCGCACTGAGACATAATGCTCGTGTGTCAACAAACACCCGCAGGAAACAGTAGACTGCTGATGGCTGAGTGGTGTTCACCTTCTTCAACTCTGATCTGCCGTTCGGCATCCGCCCAGATTGATGTGTGAAGAAACTTCTCTGACACGATTTTCACACAGGGCGTAAACTGTTGGCCCTTGACAACCTTAATGCAACAAAAGTGAGCTGTGCGTGTCACGTGACACTGCTGTGTGGACGGAACCTCTACAATGAGATCATCTTCAGGTTGTCAGGGCGTCTCACAACAGCTTTTCAAATTGAGCACAACAGCAAACAGAAGCAAAGGTGTCAGTGTCTCGCAGACGCATTAATGTTTCATCAATGAACTGATATGTTGGCCACTGGGACAAAACATCTCCAGTTACACAGCTGGCTGCCAGTGATAGGCATGCTTATGTCTGAGCGATGCCTGAACAGCGGGACAGTGATACTACGTGTCGCAGGACAGACGTACTGTTTGATTGGGCCTTGCGAGTCACACCTGTAAACTTTACCATCTGATATAGAGTCGTTACTTTACATCAACCTCATTTTATCTGCTTTTTACTAACTCAAGCAATCATATATGTAATATAATTAAGGATAAACATTATCCTACGATGTGGAATAGTCTTTCTAAATTGACCTTTTTTTCCCTTGACATGTGAAGTCAGCTACTCCAAATAGTTCTCTAAAGGCAACAGCAGTGGCATGTTCGAGCTTTTAGTACGACTGTGCTTTTTTGCTGTGGGTGGGTAAAAGTAAACAGGTTCTACCGACTTTGCAAAAACATACCAGAACATTTATGTCATGTTTTTAATTAAATACAATTTAAATTTGTGTTGGTCACTTAGCATTCATAGTTTCTTCTACTGTGTTGTCGTAGCATTGCAAACAGAGAGTTGCTAGTGGCAACACTATCGCAAAATCCTTCAAAAGGAAAACAATATTATCATACACTCTCACAAAAAGGAAACTGCCAGGCCTTTCTGTTCACAGAAAAACACGTGCTGAAGACAGACTACGGAGTAAAACAGGAATATTGTTTCTACTGAACAGGAAGAGGACATTCCTCACTGCACATGGGAAGGCTGAGTTATGGAGATCTGCCCACATGTGCTATTCAGAGGAAGGCTGTTTCACCTACAGTCCAAAGGACTATCATGCAGGCCCCCCTCTCTCTCTCTCCAGGCTTCCATGCTTTGGTTTAGAGCCAGCCAGCAGAGACAATGCGAGGGGAGCATTACAAAGACATAGAGAGAGTAAGGGCTAGATGAACCACAGCTCCAATAATGGGGCTTCAGTCGCAGAGGTAAGCCAGTGTGAGCCAGTGCTGCTGGTTATAAATCTTCGAACGACAACGGCAATAAATGGCAATAACGCCATGAGACAGGGCTCCTCATCGGTGAGCGATTAACCACATATTTCATTAGCCTGCGAGTGATGTTCTGCTTCACAACTTAACAACTAGCTGCCAACGCCTGGCTCCACCAAAATTCATCGAGCTCAGGCTCTGTCATAACACTGCAACTACAATTTTGGGCCACAGTTTCACATGAATGCTTAGAAATGAATGCAAAAGGTGAAACTAGATATGTGCAAAATAAACAAGGAAGTATATTTGTATTGAAAGCCAATTTTAAAAGCGGACAAAGGTTATTAGTTGCTCCAGCACTGACTCACCCGTTTCCTGATGTTTTCTGCAGTGTTACAATCTGAAAGTGGTGTGCCCTGAAATTTTTCATTAACCAGAGAAACAGTGTTTGAATTTTAAGCTGAGAACAGAGGTCTACTTTAACTGTCCTGAGTTAAGCTAATAAAAGCATAAATTAGATTCAAATGAGCTGACTTCCGTATTACATTTAAATAAAATGCTGACGTGACCAGACTTTCAGTGCACTTGCATTGTCGAGACATTGTGTCAATCACATGACAGAAACTCAGATTAACACTGTCCAGGGGCACGAAGAAAAAAAAAACCCAGACCATGAAGTACATCCACCATCACTCTGAATGTAATCTCTCACAATGCCTCCCTGTGTAATAAACTAGAACTTTGGAACATTGCATCTTGCCAACACAATAAAAATCCACAAAACCACATCAGAGCACAGTTCGGCAGGACAGAAATGAACCACGGGCTAAACTGTCTTCCTGTGCTCATAGAATAGAGAATCTAAATAGCTGTTCTACAAGGCCAGTGGAGAAGGGGAGTGTGACACGGAAAACACCCTTGAAGCAACAGTCTGATTGGGTAAACGAAGACGGGGCTCAAGTTTCTCTCTCCGAGGGTTGGCTTTGTTTTGTGGGAGTGAGGCCGTGTGGAGCATGTAAACAATGATCCTTTGCCATCAAAATGTGGGCTGTTTTCTTGGACTAACTCTGTTCCAGAAAAAAGGAAGGACCACAAAATACAAATAAGCACATGCCTGTGCCTCTGAAGCCAAGCCCCATGGCCAAATATAGCGTCCCATGGAACAGTGCCCTAAAACTTACACTCCCATTCACTCTTTTGATACTTATTAGTATTAAATACTAGAGTGAAAGGTTTACTTCTAACTACTTCCTAGTTGCTCCCCCTGACAGATATGGCAAATTCAAGTTAATGCCTTGCAAAGCAAGACGGTTATACAGTCTCAAATTTCCCTAAAAAATGACTGGAGGAGCTGGATGTGACAATGCAAATGTCTACAGTAGTTGCACTGGACATTTTCTGGAGCTTTCCCAGAGCTTTTCCTGCCGGCGGCCAGGTCAAATGTCCGCAGAACATTCCAGTGAATGAGAGTATGAATCCCCAGAAAATTTATAGCCAATGGACTTTCTGATGCGATGTCCAACTCACAACGGATGTTGAACAAGGGGAATACAAATATTTCAGGATGAAAAGAGGTGACATATACAGGAAAGAAGTTGGAGAGACTGCTTACTGCATATACGATATGAGCGCTTCTGTTCACAATGGAAAACAGAGAAATTCTCAAACAAGTTGCACTGGATTAAAAATTATGCCCTGCTTCCTGCATGTTCGACCTAGGAGACACACAAATTTTCAAGTTTTTGAAAAGAAATTCTTGCTGGCAGACCCAAACAATCTCCTGCTGTGGTCTGCATATGTGAATAACAAACTCTGGTCCAAAAGTCCAGATCCAATTTGCTGGACATTTTTCAGAGTTGATGTGTGAACAGAGGTAGCTAGCCAGCATGAAAACAACATGTGGTTTCATTGTTTTTCCTTCCATTTCATTATGCTGTAACCCTGTAAACCTGTAAATCAAGTGAACAAACCCAACACAACTATTGTAGCTGGATGTTTATCACTCTTCTACACCTCTCTTAGACTTCATCTCTCAGGGAACATGTCTTGCAATGCATTTCACAGTGGAATTAACATCAACAGCTTTTACAACCATATATACAGTGTCGGTGTGAACAGATTAGCTATAATACCTACAGTGCTGGCACTGTAAATTAACAAGATATGTTTAGACAGAGGGGGCTCAGTTTGATCAATGCTCTTAGGTACAGGTTGTGGTATTAGCCGAGCTAATCACTAAGGAATGTCTTTAAGCAAACACAGAGCTTCCATATTACTATAAATGAGGATCAGCCAAAGACTGAGCTCCAGACTCTGGTGTTCTGGCTCCACGTCATACAGAGAGGGGTGAGGAAGGGACAAATCTCTGCACCTAAAAGGCCTTGAACACGGATCCACCAGCAATCATTTTCTCCTATTACCATATGTGAGGGAATTAGAGGTAGGGACTGGGCAGAAGTTAAAAGTTAGTAAATGTCAGGTGATTCATTTATATTATCATCACACATTATGCTGGAGAACCAAAATAATTATGTCATGATGCAATTATATGGTTATGGTCAACTATAATTGGATATATTAAGTGATGAGATTATAAAGATAATATGTTTCAATTTTAAAAAGAAATCAAATTTAAGTCTAAGTCAAGATTGATGTGTGTGTGTGTGTGTGTGTGTGTGTGTGTGTGTGTGTGTGTGTCTAGGACATTTTTTAAAGTGTGTATTAACATTTTTCCATGTAAAGATGCAAAACAAATTTGTATTTTGTAGTTTGCTGATAGAACAGCAGATGTGGCCACACTAAATTCAATCATTTACAATATCTTCAATACTGACAAATTTTCACTGTTTAAAAAGTATTAAAACACCCATTAAAAACATTCCCGTTGTATGACTAATGTTTTCTCTGGCCATCTGTTCACTCATTATGTTCACTTCTTCTGCCAAACAATATTTGAACTGATTTCTAGTGCACTGCACTGTCACCACTATAAAAAATACCATTTTAAACGAAGCGGAGTATTTATATTTATAACTATGTTATTTGATTGGTTTTTGAAAGCATCCCGATTCTTTTCCCAACACAAAGAGCTCTTAATCCCTGTGATGCAGCGTTACCACATGTATTCAGGCTGATCACAGCTGCAGTCCTACCATCATAGGGCAAAACACAAGCTTTTTACAGGCACCTTTAATACAAATTCAGATGTCAATTGATTCAAAAGAATCAGTAATGTGCAGTATTATTGATATAAGATGTCTGGCTATGGTGATTAAAGCAGTAATCATGAGTGGGATGGAGGTAAACTGACGAAGAACTGATAAAGAGATGAAATGATATAAATTCACTCATCCGCCACAGTCTGAAAGGGTTCACTGGACTGTGGACATCAGGATATCACACGAAACTGCAGATGGCCCAGGTGGTCTTCGTTAGAAAACTTAACTGGTTGTTTTCTTTTTTCTTTTTTAACTCTTTGACCACCGTGTTTTCAGGTGTGCTTTTATGGTACATGTTTGCATGTACACACGCTCTCAACTGCACTGTGCCCTGTGGTATAATCACATAACCTACCTGTCAGGACTTGTTTACCATCCTACAACAGTCCCTTTCCTAACTTACCAACTGCATCATAACTATAACTTCTCCACTCGTGACATTTAAGATGAGAGCTTGCAATGTGCAACTTTCAGCCCATATGTTGAAAACATATAGACAATGGACAAGGAAAACAGACTTCGGGTCAGTGTAAACATAATGGCTTTCACTCATAACAATGTATTTAAGTGCAGTTCATCGAGTTTGGCAACTGGGATTTTCCTCTGACATACAGTGAGTCTATATCTGTGGGCTTGAGGGGGCTGAATGCAGAAGCCCCTTTTGTGACCTATTAATTAACACCACAATGTCAGCCAACCCATAGTAAAATGCAAAGTGTTCAGGGCAGTTCTGATGTTTATACAGTGATACCCAGAGGCTTGAAGAGATGAGTTTACTTTTTATGTTAAACAGTTGCTCAATAACGAGTGCTACAAAACACAAACAATTTAACTCCTTTGCTGTTTAGAGGCTGTTTAGTGTCACTGTTTGTGTGTGTGTGTTTGTGTATTTTGTGACAGGTCCTTCAGACAATTCACACAACTTGGATGACTTGAGCACCTACTTCCATAAACCTAGGAATGGGAGGTAGCAATTGTGTTACATTACTTTCATCTGACTTGTATTTTTTAAATTATGCACACATTAAACTCTCTGATAAGAAATATTCGGCAGATATATAGATTTCAACAACTTCAACGTGGTTTAAAGCGTGATTCACTGATGGGTTCTCTCAGTTTGATAGATCATTACTATGTGACATGTGACTAGGCAAAGTTATGCAAGTGTGGATTCGGTGGGTGGGGTTGGGCGAGTGGGTGGGGTGGCACTGACAGCGTCTCCCTGGGCTAAGCCGGCGTGCAGGTGTCCGCAAAACAGGTTAAATAACACTAAATCTACATCTGGCTTACATGGGATGGTTCACAGCCTGACGCCCCACTGTGGGATCCGCTGTGCACCAGCTTCACCAAACAAATACAAACAATGATTCACGGACTCTGTTAGAGGCTTGTCAGTGTCTCCTCTAAGAGTCAGACACTGTAATACTATCATTTAACTTTTACTAAACTCTCTCTTACCCAACGATGCCCTCCGAGTAGTTCCTGACTTTCCATGGCGTACCCGTGTAGGCATCGTAGCCTCCCGGCTCGGAGCCGCTGCCAATGTTCAAGAGGCTGGCATTGAATCCGAAAGTGCTAGCTTTGTTGTCCCTTTTCCTTTTGTTGGGGTGCCCGTCCGTCAGCCCCCTCCACAGCACGGCGACCCCGCTGCCCTGCTGCTGCCCACCTCCGACACCGCCCCTGCCGGCGGCTCGGTTGTTGTGGTTGCTGTTGCTTTCCAGTGGTATAAAGTCCCGCTGTTCCGTTATCCCTCCGTCCCCCATCGAGGTCGACATCCCCTGAGTCCTGGCTTCGCCGCTGTGTGTGTGTGAGTCGAGCGGGCCGCTCCTGCCGCTGAGGACGCCTGTCGCTCCGTTGACGGTCGCTTTCGGACTCGTCGCGCTGTGGGATCCAGTGGTGTAGCTGTTATTTACATGCAAGTAGCCGAGCCCCTGTGTCGTCTCCCAGATCTGCATCCACAGGTTGTTAGCGGGTCCACGTTGTTCTGGCTGGAACCAGGCGATTCTCGGATCCATCAAACGACACTGTAGGTACACCGCCACCCCCACCACCACCCCGCCGCCGCCGGGCAATGCTCAGCTCGCGCAGCTAGCCAGGTCGCTGGCTAACGTTAGCTAGCCTGCTAGAGCCTCGTTATAGCCGCTGCTAGCTGAGGTCCTCGGCTGCCCGTTACTTGTCAAATCTGGTAAAAAAAAAAAAAAAACGTCCCTAATTAAAGACGATACACAGAGCTGTCAACCAGAATCATCCACGGCGATTAAGACGAGTGCGAGGCAAGTGTTTAAAACCCGTATCTGAAGCCGAAGTTGAAGTCGAAGCCTGGAGAAACGTGCAGCTGATGCCTGCCGAAGCGACTCTGACCCTCTCCTCCTGATCGTGGGTCCGTCAATGGCGGCGTGTGAAGCGCCGCTGCGCCTGCGCGAGGCAAGTGAAAAGGGGCGGAGGCATAGTGGTTACGCAACAGACAACTGCCCTACGTTACATAAGGATCTGATTTATTCCCTCGTCAAAGGAAATGGGCAAAAAGCTTCAATAACCCAGTCCTGATTTATTTCTCTAGCCCAGTGCTACGCTTTAAACCCCACAGTAAATACACTTATGATATTTAGGTAAAATAGATTCCTTATAATAGAGCCGTAAAACAAAAACATATTTCTCCATTATCATAATCATTAACTTCACAATTCACCTAAGCACTATACAATATGAGCACGAATTTCAAATATGTCCCATGTGCCTGAGTGTTCTTCACATTATGTATTAAAATAGCAATTGACTATGTTGTGTGGGCAAAAACAGCATGCAAACACAGGAATTCTTGTAATGCAGCATGTCATATTATGTATGAAACATAAACAGTGTTTTAGTGCTGCCACCTGTCTTAAATAATAAAATAAATGCCCTAAGTCATAATTGTCTGGTATTTAATCACTGGATGCAAAGAAAAACAGAAATTATTGTAAAGAAATGTATTTATTCATGGCCCGAAGACATTCTCCCTCAAATGTTTTTTATTGACATCTGAAAACTGGTCAAAAGGGCAAAGCTGTAGAGGAAACATGATAATCCTCTTGTCAGGTACAAAATAAATGACATGATTTCCAACTATATTTCAAACATGATGTGTGGGACTGGCAGTTTTAGCAGCAATTTTGACTGATCATTATGACTTATATGACAATGGAAAGTCTTTTTCTTTCGTAGTTATAAAATATATTTATAACATCACTCAGATGAATACACATAGTAGAACAGTTCTACAAAAAAAAATTCAACAATTTACCACTGCTACCATTCCGCACATCCAAGTAATACCTCGCTGAGTGTCCAATTAATGCTAACTCACAGGAAGCAAAGGACACACAGCGAGGCAGAGGTAGGGAATATGTGCTTACCGGTATTTCCAAAGGCTAAAATGTGCCTCTTAATAGACTGTAGTATGATAATCTTATCGTTGTCAGTGTGCCAAACCATTTCAGTAAGTTACTAAAATGACACAATCTTTTTTTTTCTCTTGGTCAAACCAATTGTTTCACAAAATAGTGATTTCATAAACCAAAGTTTCTTTTACATTTAGTAGTTGATACTAAAATCATACCATGTCATGTCAGGACCAGCAGAACCGCAAAACATTTTTAGATTCCACTCTTCTTTCCCTTACAACAAATAAACTTTCTCGTCATTAAGTAAACAGTAAATCATTATTTCGAGAATATGAACAACGAAACCAAGCATTAACAAATGGTTTTCTACCAAAAAATAAATACCTGATGGATTCACAACCATATTCTGATTCCTGGTATGCTCCTCACAGCATAAAGAATCCATCCAAACTATATATGTTAAACTGATCAGTGTGAAGTACTTAGTCTTCATTTTTTCATCGCCTTCTCCAGATAACCAATGAATCTTCTCAAGTTGACTTTGATATTGTCCAGCACACACAGCTGCTGAGGGCTGTACTTTCCTCTCCCCTCTTTACGAATCTAGTAAAAAAAAACACATTGTCGTTTTAAAATTTAAAGAAGAATTGTACTACATTGAAAACGTAAGTACTACCGATTACCAAGAGGAAAATAACATGTGGATCATCCAGAGTTAATGATTCATTTACACACAAGTGCAGGGAAAAGCTGAACGATCTCCAGGAGCTGTGTCCAGTTAGAAGTAATAATTTCTGTACCTTGGACTTAAAGACAGGTTGAAGTGCCTTCAGTGCAGGTAGTAACTGGATGTTTTTAGCAGCTATCTCTGCCTCGTCGCCATCCGCAAAAACATCAAACAAGGCGTCAAGGGCTTCTCCATTTACAACCAGGTCAGCATCCTTCGTGGCAACTTGAAGTAAGGCATTTCCAATCATCTGTGAGAGCACAATGTCTTAGAGGAAGAAAGAATGCACAAATTTTTTTTAAAAAAAGAGACAACATTATACCTGCAGGGTTTCAGCAGAGCCTTTCTCTTTGGCTAAAGTGCTGCCAGTGATGCCCAGAATGGCGACAGCGTTGACTCTCACACTGACAACATCACAGCGGGTGGCCGCTTCGCTCAGGCTCATCAGCTGCTGGGGGGTCATACACTGAGAAAAACAAACAGATATTGATTGAGCTGTGCAAAACAAGCACTGTCAAGTGTTCAGTGTGATCTGGCAGTAGGTTTTTGGGGGGGGAGCAGGAATACAAAACCTAATTTCCACAGTCGGCAAATATGGGACCAAGTTAAAGCAGCACACACCAATTTTACATATGAGGTTCTGAGAAAACAACCTTCAGAGGCTCTGGAGAAGCTTTCAAAAAGATCAATGATCAATATGAAAACAAAGCTATCTGAGTTTGGATTTAGGAGACTTCAAAGTATAAAGCTTCCCTTTACAAAGTAGCATATGACTTTCAAAAGATATTAATGGGCATGTTAAACAAATGGAGTAACCTTTTCAGGAGCCAATGACACACAGGAAAAAAGCTTAGGCTGTGGTCTGTTCTGTACCTGAGGGATATTTTCGGAGGCGATCATCTGTAAAAGAGACCGCATGGCACAGATGACGGCCTCAAGAAACTCTTCATCTTTGGGTATCTCTGAAAACAAGATGGAGACGTTGCTTATTTAGCAGGTGTATTAGATGCTTCAGTATTGGCAACTCTACATTGCTTCAACTGACCCTTTAACAACTGTCTACTGTGATTTTAAAAGGGTTTCACTTTTCATTTCAATTTTGATTGCAAAGATTTTCTTTTGCCAGTATCTTTGTGTATCTTAACAAAAATATAAAACTAAAAGAAATACAAAATGTGACAATGCCTATGCTGTTTTACAACAATAAGACAAAAAATGAAACCTGCTGCACCAAAAACCAGGTTAGACAGATGCTGTGCTGCTCCCTGCAAGGCTGCAGGTCCTCCCAGAGACTCTGCATCCATGGTGGAGAGGATGCTATGGAGACATGTCAGAGCCCGGTACTGTACGCGATGCATCCTACAATAAAGATGACTTTTGTCAGCATTTAAATACAAGAGTGTATCAACAATGTCTGTACGTAGATCAATGTGAAGAATGATATGAAGATGAAGAGAAGATTAAAAAAATGAGAAGATTACTTTTTTATCAGGCTTCTCCAGGAGGGATTCTGATGGCACACATCCATGGCTTCGGTTCTGGGAAACTCAGTCTTCTTTAGGACCTTGAATCAAGAGGGAAAAATATATTACTACAAAACACCTTTGTATCACTTAGTATCATTGCATACGTGATAGATAATATGCTGTACTGGTAAGTAACCCAGCAGACACAAAGGGTAGAGTCACTGTATGTACAATCACATTTTAATGAAGAAAACACGGTGGTAATACAAGTGTTACTACAATCACACAGTGTCTAACACTGTCATGAACTGTTCTATTGCGACTGATGGATGTGATGTGTTGTTGATAATGGACAATTGCCTTTTCAGGAATGCTGTGGTTGATTAAGGCCCCGAGAACCTCAGCTGACAGACACAGTGGAGACAGGAGACTGGACGCTTCATCACAAAGACCCTCTGGACACATGTCACTTTCATCGCTGCTCGACTCTTCCTCCCACTCATCATCAGACGGGTCTTGACAGGAACACACACAAATAAGTGATCAAAAACAACAAAAGGCCTCTCTGGACTCACAGACGAACCTGGGTCATGGATTTCTTGTTAGAAAAGCTTTCCTGATAAACGCCTGCTGGGTAGCTGCGTCAGAGGAAATAACGTTATGAGATAAGTGCTTGGGGTAAGCACTGCTGTCCATGACCACAACACTCACCATCGGAGCAGCACATGTTGACGATGATCTCTAAAGACGTCTGCTGGGCTGTCAGCAAGGCCGCCGCTTCCCTCAGCTCTTCCTTGTCCCCCTGAATAAAAACAAGCAGCCACGTGTGTCAACATCCACCCAGTTTGTCTGCCCTGTCAGTCTGGTTCGTGCTACAGACAAGAACCGCCAACATATAGATAACTGTGTGAAAAGTACCACTTACAGGTAGGAGGTCAGAGAGGTCGTTATCAACTTTTACAGCTTTTCCATTCCTCTTCTGTTTTGGTGCTTCCTCCTCATCCTCCTCACCCATATCCTCCACAGCGAGATCCCCAGCAGCCTGGTGTTCTACATCTGTCACAGGCGGCATCTCTCTGTGCCGAGCCTCTTCTGCTTGTTTGAGTTCAGGTATGAGTGTTCCTGCATCCAGATCCAGACACTGTGACAATGTGGCCACCACAGCATTCAAGGCCTGGGCTTGACGAGCAGCGGGCAGGCTGCCTTTCATGTTCCAAAGTGTCCCTGAGTGACACAGCAGGCAGATATAGGACATTAATAACTGTGTATTAAGCTGCGTTGTTTCCACACACATATCAGCAGAGTCTGTCCAAACAAATTTTTTTGGAATGTCCCTTTATTTCATTTAATATGGAGTGGACAGACTACAGATTACAGATTTGAACAACTTAGTCAAATCTGAAATGTTGGTTATTTTTATGATTAGAGGTCAACATAAGGAACTGAGGAAACAACCCGATTTGTTGATGACGTGCTTTACCTCCTGATCCACAACCACAGCTTCCCCTTTAACTACATATGGTGCATCCAAAAGACATGACAGGAGACAAACTGTATTGTCAGTTAAACTATACCTGCAGCCAGTGTCCTCAGCAGAGTGTGCGCCATGCCTGGCTGCGATGACAGCAGCACATTCTCCAGGGCGCCGAGCGCAGTACTGTTCACACTACACAGCAGCTCTGGGTTATCCTCTGTCACAGTGTGTAAACAGTGGGCTGGAAGAACACAGAAGAGGGAACATTTCATTAAAACAGCTGAAACATTTGGTCAAATGGATTTACAGTTCTGTACAGTCATTACTAATTCAGGACAGGTGTATTGTCAATGCTTTAAGTGTAATTTATGGAAGATGAGGTTACCACACTTGGTAAATACAGCAGGCTTGTTTTCATTAATTCACCTGATGTTTCCACGAGTCTGTAGTTCAGTCTGTAGTTTGTAATGTTATAAGTGTACAATTGATTTAAATCAATCATTTATCCTCAATAATAGTGGCAATTAAACATACCAGCAGATATGGCCAGTTCCAAGTTGTGTGGGTGTCTCTCCAGACACTGTACAACCAGATCCAGCAGACCTGTTTTGTTGAACACAGACAACGCCTGGCTGCTGCTCTCACTGGCAGGACAACAAATAATGAGATGGGTATAAGAAAAGCTTTGAAAATGGATCATTGATTATGTCAGGTCTCCAGGACCCAAAGTTCAAGAAGTTGGTTTGTGGTTCTGTGGACAAGCTATGAAAAGTGGTTGTGTGTTGTATATCAGGATACATACTGGTACCTACTAGCCAAAAGCAGAAGACTTATGTGTGGTATGGGTGTGAATTTGGCTGTAAAGCAGGTTGCACTATGTTTAGTCTTACCATAAATTCCATAGTAGGTGCACAGCTTCATTGGCTACCTCCTCCACCCCATTCTTCTTGTCTTTCATCTGCACAACAGCGCTGTCAAAACCAACACAGCACTGGACAGATAATGACAGTATGTTAAAGATGGCAAACAAACCCAGACGTTTTTTTTTATAAATTACCATTTGTTTCTACCAGCATCAATATTATTAACATCATCCATGCAAAAAATAGTCAAAAAGCAAAGTGGCATACATTTTCTTTTGCAACAACATTGACAGTCTACATCAGCAATTCTCAGTCTGCTTGAGAGTAAAGCCAGTTTAATCTTTGATATCAATGTGATGGGATGACACCTAATTGCTGAGGATACTGGAATTAGCTATAACAGTTGCTGAATGAAAGCAGTAGCAGGATCTCACCTCTCTAAGCAGTGCTGTCAGAGGAGTCATGACATCGTGCTTCACCATGTCCTCACACACCTCCTGACCTCCACATGCACTGAGATTCCTGTCAGGGAACGACAGGTCCAGACACACACTCAGTCAGTCAGTCAGTCACAGAAGAGAAGAGCCTGCTGACACTGTGAGTCACAGCCTAATTATTATAACAGGACCAGGACCTCTGGTAGCAAAACATGTGCTGACTGATTTAATGCTGGTCATCACAACTGTTTCTCACAATGTCATCACCACTGATGAACTGTCAATTTATTGTGTTTTTGGGACGTTCAATTTTCTTTCTACTTACACTCACATCTTTTTTGTAGCATGGCGCCCCTCTAAGAAAAGATGTGCAATACTTTTGTGACACATGCCCATAACGTTGTATGGACCACAATCACTGTAATCTTGTTTAGAGGAAAATATCTTTCTCGTAAAATATTTCTCATAGAAATATAACTGATTAATGATTTTTCAAAACGATTCCTACTGAAGAAACTTACTTCCAAAGACTTGCTGAATGTGCTGACGCAGCAATTTCATTAAACATAGAAAATCAAAAACGTGATAAGAGAATGATGGAGTCATCCAGTATCAGGGCCCCTGCATTTCCAGCTCACATTGTATCACATTATTTTTTACCACAATCTCACAGCAGTCTGTCCTCTACTTATGGTTTCATTTAAAGCCACAGCTGTTGGTAAATAAATTAATACGTAGATCGCCATCAAATAAACTGGAAACTTTTTAGTCAACAATTCATTCCAGTAATTTCACTGTGTACCAAACCATTAACTGAGAAAAAAGTGAAGATGAAATTTGATGAAAATTAAAATAACTCTTGGTTGCAGGCATATCTTTATTTGTCTGCTCTCTATTTCACAGACTGATAATAATTGTTTCATCTCTTCTGCATGTGACCCAAACATCAAGTTCCTTGCAGCAGCTATGTGTAGCTGCCACTAGCAGTTACACTGCATTCTGTTTCTTTGCTTTTGGGAAATTGAGCCCGATTTGATTCAAACAACAACAGTATGGGTTTGCTGGTGCAGCAAACATCTGACTCACCTGAGTGCTCCTGTGGCTGTCTCCCTGACAGCCAGGCTGCTGTCCAGCAGCATGGGCCCTAAACGCCTCACAGCATCCCTCTGAAGGAAACCAGGGATGGTTCGGCTCTGCTGGACAACCCGAGAAATGCTGGCACATGCAAACTCTCGCACGTCTGCACTCGGACTCTCCAGCTGTAGAGAGATGTCCACAGGAAACATGACACTCAATACATACACAGGACTGTTTCAACAGGGTGACCCTGACCCTAGGGGGGGTCATTAAATCATGAATCATTCAGAATGAAACATTAAATTATATTGGTATCGCCTGTACAAGAAGCCTGACTAAGAGTGTGAGGATTCGAATCACACGTTCACCAAGTTAACGCAAGACAATAGCGACAATACAAGTGAATAACTATTCCCAGTAAGTAATTAAAAAAATACAGTGTTCCTACTTTCTCCAGTAGCTCTGCAGCAGGACAACAATCATCTCCATGCTCGTCTTCCTCCGCGTCCACTTCCTTCACAGCGTTCACCGGCAGCCCGACCGCGTTAAACTGCGGACGTTTAAATTTAGTGGTTCTACTTTTACCCATTTCAGTTTTTATTAAAGTGCGGTAGGCGCATTCAACGTGTTTGTCTCTCCCTGCTTTACGTCCGCACAGATTTAGCAACACAACCGCAGACACACTCCAGCCTGGTTGGAGGAAGCCATGTGGAAGACCGTGTTTCGTCGTAAACTGGTCGTTGCTAACAGAAAGCAGCGCGACTGTCGCAAAACCACGAAAACGCAACAGCACCAACTTAATCTGCAACAACCTCATATTTACCACAGGCATTATTTGTAATGTTTGTAATGAGACACAAATAAGAAAAGTCGTTTTCACACCTGGACAATTTATTAGGTAAATAATTTTAAAAATAGAGACATTTAGATAAAATACATGCTAAACATAAGAAATAAACACATCTGAACTCACACCGAAGGAATAAAATATATCAAAGATTATGTGAGCAGATCAGCAGCTTCAATGGTGACATGAACACATCAACACTGTTAAATGGCCATATCAGTTCTTTGCTTTAGTCTTCCCAGCGTATTTCCACCTAGATGACAAATCTGACCATCCAGATGAAGAAGGGCACTGAGAGGTGAGCAGAAAAAAGCAGGCACAGTGTCTGAACAGCCCACGCAAGCTGGTGGCTACTGGATGTTCGGCCGGGGTTTGAGAATAAGTTTCCCTGTCTGTAAGAAGACACATATAAAGACAGGTTTTAATAATTTTGTGTAAGTAGAAACTCACTAAATCCTATTAACATTACTCACATCATCACAGGACATGTTGTATTCTGCTAAAACTGTCCGACAGCGAGCTGCGATACTGAAGAGGCAATGGTTAAAGATGTAAACGAATTAGACAAAGCATGAACAACAATTTAAGAAGGTTAAAAAAATAATAACTCATTGAACTTTGTTGAACGAATTAGGATTCATTCATTTTCTACTGTTTATCTGTGTGAGGGTTGCCAGGGGAGGTGAAGCCAATGCCAATTAACAGTGGCCTGTAAATATGTTCTTATGATTGTAATTTATGTTAAAAGTATGCATCTTTCTACATACAGATATTGCAAACAGAGCTGATGTGTTAACAAGAGCTGATGAAGAGTCACAATCACGGTACTTCACATCGACAAAAAAACCACAAAGGATACATTGATGGTGCCACAACCCGTTTGTGTATCCCCGCAAAGAAGAGAGCTATTAAAGTGATGCAGCTAATGGTGAAGAAGGGATGATTCCACAGTGACGAAAAGAACGAGACCTGAGGGAAAAGGCATCAACAAACAAACAACTGTGATGTTTTTTGCTCTCAGCTATACTTTCCAATATCAAGGGCAAAATCCTGTATATATTCTGACTTAAGGCAACTATCCACAAATACATACCTTTTGTGTGTCAGGATCTATTAACCAGTTCCAAGCCCCAGTAGCAGTGCAAACAGACACCACTATCAGAATCACTGAAACAACACAGGAGAGTGAGGTCAACTCCAGCAAACTAAAATGTGTTTCAACACTGATGATAAAAATTTTACCAACTCTTGCAATAGATGCAGTGAGGACTGTTTGTTAGTTAGACAGCCATTATATAGGATCGAAATCTATATACCAAATTCATATAGACTAGTAAACAAAGCATGTGAGCCAACACATCTTCAATGCCACAGTTTTGACAATCACCACAAACAATTACTTACTCCTCCACCTGCCTGTTGCAGGTTGCAAACAGGAAACATACTCGGTCAGTCTTCTCTCAAAGGCCTTCAGGTCTGAAATAAAAACGTGCACATTAAATGCACACTGAACTTGAACCTTTCATCACTGTAGTATAACATAGCAACTTGTTTTTTCAGTTGGTTGAAAAGCAGTGCATCTTTATGCTAAAGTGATTTGTATATAACTTATCGGTAATAGCCGGTTTCAGATCTAAACAGTTGTTGTTTCTATGTGTTTACTGCCTGTGCTGAACGTGGGCGTTAAATACCCATAACGTTTGCTAACGATTAGCAAACATGCTGGGTGTCGATTAGCCGCCTGACACAACGCTACAGCTAGCTTTGAAATCCCATTTAACAACAGTTAATGACACTGATGATTACAGAAATGAGGCTTTAAAAGTCAGCAGCTATTTCTAAACGATATGATTTTGCCTGCTATCTGTTAGTTACCTTCGGCCTGTTCCAGAGAATTCATGTCTACTACTCCCAGCAGTCTGTCGGTGGCTGTACAGATGCTTCTTCCCCCTCCACTGAAGGACATGCCGCACAAACCAATCGTCGTTGGCTTTGTGGAAAACTCTAATGCGATTGGTCCTTTGCTAAGTAATAGGCGGGCCATAAAGCCGAATTTCCGCTCCCTATTGGCTAAGTAGCCCAGAGACTGAGGGTGGCGCTGTTTCTTCAGTGACAGCATTGAATGAGACACAAGGTACAGTACTGATTAATCTATTTCTTAAATAATAATAAAAATATACATTTTACATATGCCTTTTAATAATCTAGGTTTACGTTATTCTTACAGTTGTTGTACATTAGCTTGAACTGCTGATGTCTCTGTATTCACTAGAACACAGTCTTGATCCTTTTATTTCTTTATGTAAAACATAGTAAGATTTTTATAATTATTTTATTGTTCCTTAATTATCTGGAAATTACATAGCATATTGAATTGTAACTGAGCAGAGATTCATTTCAATTTGTTAATACTCTCAAGGTTTTTTCTGGAGTAGGTTAGATAAATCAGTCAGATTGATTGATATCAGAATCAGAGGTACTTTGTTAATCCCTGGAGGGAATTTTAAAATATATATAAGTCACAGTTAACAGATGCAAGTTAATTAAAATAATATTAATCCAAGAACTGCTATTTCCTTCAGAGACAAACTTATTTTGTCTCTGAAGTTCATTTATTTTTGTTTTGGCAATATATTTATTTGTTTTTACAAGTCCAAGGTGGATAAACGCATAATAAATCATAATAAGTAGAATAAACATCCTAAATAGAACACATACAACAACAACCGAGGTAAAACATTTTCTTTTAACATTTATCATATGAGAGTTTAATTAATATAACAATAAGATAAACAAGTATTTATTTCTCCAGAGTGTAAAGAAATAAAACATCATTTGCATATATCTGTAGAGTCATTATAATGGCCTCTGCTAATGGTGCAATGCTAATTACAAATTAAATGTCACCAAGAAGCAGCCATGTCTTGATCGTCTATATACTGGAATAATATTTAAGCATTATCCTTTGGTCATTCCTTGGTAGTTGATAGATTTGCTTACTTGATTAGTTTCAAACTATGATACTGCAAACATGCAGTGAATATAATGCCATTTTCTCTGGCACTCCTATTATTACTTTTTCCAACCACAATAGAATTGCATCATTACTTATAACAATATGTGCTGTTCTTCAAAGTGTGTAGATGACTTTGTTGTTTATTGGTTTTAGTTTGTTCTGCAGTTTAACATTGAATTTTTCCTTCAGAATTTGCTCTATCTCATCTTCTGGTATGTTCTTCATATCTATGACATCAGTGCCTTCATCAGGTTTGAAGGTGACCTCACTGTAGATCAAGCCAACCAGGGCTCTGAATCCTGTGGGTGTTTGCAAAGAGCAGATGGACTTATTGACGAACAGCCAACGAGGATCTGTCTGAAGTATGTCACTCATCTCAATGAAAGATTCTGCCTCACAAGGCACCAATCGGAAGCAGTAGATCTGCTTTGTAAGCTTCTTGTTTATTAAGTCTGACTGAGCAAAATCTGGACTGACCACTGGCTTTCTGCCTGTCTTTTCTAGCACCCAGACATCCCCTGTATTTATGAGCCGAAAGACTCCCAATGGCTGCGGTTGGTCCTTGTCAGAGATGAGCTCCAGTGGCTCCCATATTTGGGAAGAGACCCCAAAGCTTACATCTGTTATGTAATCCTTTCCATCAATGACAACTTTGTTGATGAGGTGAGATTCAAGAGTGTTAAAGTCATTGATGGTACTATTGAAAACATTGCAACCATGTGTTGTTGTGTTGTAGCCCATTTCTCTCAGAACCCAGCCAAAGAGAAAGTTATTTTCGAGGCAAAACCCCCCACGACCTCTTCTTACTATCTTATTGTAAATGACCTGAAGGTCAATGATGATTCTCTCACCACAGTGAATACTGAGGTTTTCAAATGGAACTGCCATGACATGTAGTTTGTGGATCAGCTTCAGTGTTGCCAGATCCGGTTTTTCGTATGAGCCATGGAAACCAATTCTGGCAAAGTATTCCTGCAAATTCATTTTACCTGAAAAACAAACAGAACATTAGATTACATGTCACTTTCAAATGTTTTATGCTTAAGGCAGAATTAAAAGTATGTTATTAAAAACCTTCCTATGCCAACAGAGGGCTACGGTGTTGTTGGTATATAAGTAATATATTAAGATATACCTAAAGTAAACAAACTATATTTATAAATTAATCACTATATCCTATACAGTCTTATGTCATAGCTACATCTTGATACATTAACGTATGCGGGCCAGTGGCGCAATGGATAACGCGTCTGACTACGGATCAGAAGATTCTAGGTTCGACTCCTGGCTGGCTCGATATTTTAATGCCTAAAAATAAATAGCGTGACTGATAAATAAATAAATTACATATAGGTTAAATACTATTACACTTATAACTGTGTCGTTCATTTTAAACACAGGCCATATTCATATTTCATAAATCGTGTCAATTACCAACATACAAAGACAAAGATTGTATAATGATTAATAAATTCATTGGTCCACGACAACGACCTTAGTTCTGGACCTCAACTTGTAACGTTCTGAAAAAGTTAAAAAAAAAAAAAGTTAGACATTTACAGATTCCTGCAGCCTTCGACCACCCTGACTACTTCTGTAACCACTTCAACTTGGCAGGAAAATGTATTTTTATCAATAATTAAAGAGTTGAAATGAGTTCATGTTACATTATTAAAGTCTGCTTGTTGCGATTCTTAAAAAATAAAATAAATCATGGAACACTTTATCGTCATAGATTAATACCAAGTCAATGAACCGTCTCGCATATAAACGGAAATTAGTCTGTAGCTCGTTGTCGACATCACTACTGTTGCAAAGACACGTCCTTTGTGCATAAATAACGTTTCGCTGCTGTTACCTATTCCGGATGTTCACATTTCTATCTTTTCATCCAGTCTTTCATTACGGAGGTTTGAGACCAACGCACTTTGACAATAACGCGTCCATCTCAGATTACCTTGCCTGACAAGGTGTCACTGTAGTTTTTACCGCAGAAAAACAGTGATCTATTCCCCAGGGCTGCGTCCGAGTGCAAGAAAAGTTTCTGGGTGTATACAAAAAGCAAAAGGAATTTAAACACTGGCAGCGGACGGGCTGCGTGGTACTGTGATACTGTTTATAACATTTTTTTCCGATTACAGCTTTCAAAATAAAATACCCCTTGCGAACACTTGGTGAACTTAATATAGCAATAACGTTGTTGAAATATAATGTTGCGTATTATTTTGAAATACTGTATGTGTTATTTTATGAACAGTGCCTTTTTCAACGACCATCCGTGCCCCATCACAGTGTTACGACTGGAATTGTGAAGGCATCGTCGCTTTACTTCCCTTTGTATTCCGACTCTTGTCTACGCATGCTTGACATTTTCAGACGCACCCAATGGCATCGCGTAGACCGTCACGTAACAGAGAGCACGCGCAGCGCAGCGCTGACCGCGGAAGTGCTCTTTTGCTTGTAGCTGAAGCTCAGTTCAGTACGAGTCACATTGATTCAATCATTTACTCTGTTCCTGCTCAGCACATGTTGAGGTTGGTACAAACCGTGAATGGTCCTGTGCAGTTTGGACTTTCCTGCAGCCTCTGCATTTATCTGAAGGGGCTGTCTGCGCATGTCGGAACACCGCAGCGTGTTGGATAAGTTAAAGCGTGTCGTGTTGTATAAATGTTAAAGAAATGCATTGGTGAGGGTGTAGGACACATTTATGCTACATACATAGTCCACATATGAGTGGTGTTAATGCTTCAGATCGTTCCTTATAAACTGTATCAACTAGTCAAGCACAAGGTTGGTTAAGTCGCCTATATAGTCTATGTTTAATAACCACTACTGTTTTTTTTTTCTCTGAACGGTTTTCATATTTAAAATTTGTTATCTGCGCTCTTCTAAAGTAACTTTTTTTGCTTTTCTTTATATTAACCAATGCTTTCATAATCTCACAGATTCACCCCCCAGCGATGGAAAAAGCACGTACTGACAGCTGTTTGATAACTGGGGGATGCGGCTATTTTGGTTATCGGTAAGATCAAGTTCATATTGTTTGTCATTAAGTCGAAGAAATGTTGAATTGAGTTAGTATCTTCATAGCTTAAATCACCTGGAGCTGTTACACCACTTTATGACCACTAGGTGGCGTTGTCGCATCAGGTATTTCCGCCAGATTGGCTTTGAAAGTAGAAATGCACTCTACTAAATATCTTTTGACACAGATGTACAACTTTATTGAGTTACTTAATGTATAATCGGTGTATATCTGCGTTTCTCTGCAGCCTGGCCTGCTCCCTTTATAAGAAAGGAGCCCGAGTCGTTCTGTTTGACACTGCCCCCCCAATCCAAGAAGTGCCAGAGGACATTGTGTTTGTGCAGGGTGATGTACGTGACTATGCCCATGTTGTGACGGCCATGAGCGGGGTGGATTGTGTATTCCATATCGCGTCCTATGGCATGTCTGGCAGGGAGCAGCTCAACCGACATCAGATAGAGGCGGTGAACGTTCAAGGCACGCAGAACGTCCTGAAGGCCTGTGTGGAGCAGGGGGTGTCCAGGCTGGTTTACACCAGCACCTTCAACGTGGTGTTCGGAGGCCAAGTGATAGAAAACGGTGACGAAAGCCTCCCTTATCTACCTCTTCATCTCCACCCTGACCACTACTCCAGAACAAAGTCCGTGGCTGAGATGGCCGTGTTGAAAGCCAATGGCACAGCACTGAAGGACAGCTCAGGGGTTCTGAGAACCTGCGCTCTGCGTCCAGCAGGAATCTACGGCCCCGGAGAACAGAGGCACTTACCCAGGATAGTTGACTACATAGAGAAAGGGATCTTCAGGTTTGTTTATGGTGAACCCAGCAGTCTGGTGGAGTTTGTCCATGTGGACAACCTGGTGTCAGCTCATGAGCTGGCTGCAGAGGCACTCACCTTGGAGAAGCAGCACCGCTCTGCTGGCCAGGCCTACTTCATCTCAGACGGCAGGCCCGTCAATAATTTTGAATTTTTCAGACCACTTCTTGAGGGCTTGGGTTATCCCTTCCCCAAACTACGTCTACCAATCAATCTTATTTACTTTGTTGCCTTTCTCTCAGAAATGATTCACCACCTCATTGGCCCCATCTATAACTTCCAGCCGCTGCTGACTCGTACAGAGGTGTATAAAACTGGTGTGACGCATTACTTCAGCATGGCAAAAGCTAAAGCAGAGCTGGGTTATGAACCCCAGGAGTACAATCTCGATGAGGTTGTACAATGGTTCAGATGCAGAGGCCATGGTAAAAAGTCCCACAACTCTGTCCTCAGTACATATCTACTCAACATCCTGTTTGTTGCCGCCTCCGTCGCACTGGCTCTCTCTTTTCTTCCAGTCGTTGGCACTAGATGAGGAGCTAAAGTTTTAAAAAAAAAATCACTCTTGACATTTCCAACTGACATACTGTTTTAAAACTGGTTCATAAAAACTGTAGGTTGTTTACATTTATAAGTAGGGGTGGTCACAGATGCTGTATAAGACCAGGTCAGTGTGGACATGTTTGACTGTGGACATTTCCCTGTAACTCTGTGATAAAGCTATAACCTCTATTCATGCTAAATGCTACCTCCTCTTTACCACAACATGTTATCTCTTGAAGGAAACTCACTGGGAAAAGACTGATTGTTACTTAACACATGCTGGTGTTTTTAATTGTTTTTATGAAATTTTTTTTTTCAACAAAAACTGTGTTCTGAAAACCAATGAATAAACCATTATTGATCAAATGGCTGTGTTTGGGTTTTGATGTCAGCTTGTATTTAATTGTAACGTGTTTAGACATTTGATAAAGATTATAAACCTGGTTAATAGGTGCCACAGTGTAAACTACTGTCATAAGACAGACACCCGTCACACACACACACACACACACACACACACTTTTTGTTTCTTTTATTAAAAAAACACATACTTTGTATTCACGTCAGTGTTCCTCTTATAATGTGTTTATTCATTCTAATAGAACCCTTTAAAAGACTTTTATTATTTATTCTCTAAATTAGAATAGTTTTCCTGCTAAAGTTTTATTATCCTCATCACAACCCAGAGATTTTCCCAATTAGATCGTATCCTTCGGGGGGGTGAGGTGCGGGGGGGCTATATGTGAATATCTTTGTGTTTAGATGCTAAGACTTTTTTAAAAAAGGGGACAAACTTCAGTTCGACATGTCGAACCATTTGTGTGCGGGTTGTTGGTGGTGTGGGAGAAGTGGGGCCAGGTGAGTTGTGCTTGCTGTGGTATCTGTGTATCTGTGTGTGTGCCTGGGATGAATGCAGACGTCCTCTTCTCTCTGAACTCCTCTCCTTTCAGAGCCGGCAGCCCCTTGCTGAGTTGGTCGCAATCATTGTTTCTCTGCAGCATTAACCACATTCCAGAGAGGCGCAGCGCATCCTGTCTACATCCCCGCATTCCTTTCACGCGAACGAGTCCCCCGCGCAAGACGCTTTTTACTTCACATTTCCACGCGCTGGCTGCGCTCGGACGTTGACATATCAGATATTGGGGTCGTGGGGGATTATCCAGCCCACTTTAATGTGCGGCAGAGAGGCAAAGAGAGGAATCTGGAGGAAAAACCAACAAGGAGAAATTCCTCCGCGCAGCGCGCCATTGACTGTAAAGACCTTTCAACTTAACAAAAACTGAAGTTGACAAACGTTTGGCCGTCGGCTGAAACTGTGACAAAGAGTTGGTGTTTTCGGCGGAGCGGAGCGGCCAGAGCAGACGGAGGAGGACGATGCGCCGCTCGCTGCGGGTTTGCGGCTCCGTCCGAGCCTGAGTGTCGCTGAGGGACGAGCTGTGCGGCGGCGGTTTGTTTTCATTTCCATGTGAAGCGCACTTCACGCTCCGCGGCGCTCGGTGCTCGCTGGTCTCGGCTCGCGGAGCGGAGCGTCTCTCCGACTAGTTTCTGCCTCGGAGCACAACATGGAGCAGTACCCGGAGGAGCTGGGGGTCCGGGCCGGCAAACTGATGGAGGAGCTCTCCCTGTATGACGCCTATAAAGACGGGATGTACACTTCGAGGAGAGACTTGGTGATTAACCCCGATGTGGACTTTTCCTCTCCGGCGGCGGCGGAGTATAAGAGCACGTCGGTGAACGGTACCTCGGTGCTGCACCAGCAGCATCACACGGTGTCTGGAAACAAAGTGTACAACGCGGCTCCGGTTCGCCCCGTCAGCTGCGGCCGGGCGGTACCGGACTACTGCTCCCCTCAGAGAGAGGCGGGTTACCCCGAAGAGGGCTGCTGCACGCGCTCCGAGGTGGCTCTGCCGTGCTACACCGGCGCCGCGGACAGACACCGGCGCTACTCCCTGGAGGTGCAGGGCCACAGGTACAGCACCGGCTCCGCCTACGACGGCGTGTCGCTCAGCAAGCCCGCGGCTCTCCCGGGCAACAGGTGCAACAGCGTCTGCATCACCGGCGGCCACGACGGCAGGTACAGCGCCACCAGCCCGCGCTCCAGCCTGGCGTCGTCCCTGTCCTCTCAGGAGCAGAGCAAGCACGCGAGCCCGAGGTCCAGCATCAGCAGCCCGCGCGCCAGTCTGGTGGGAGCGGGTCAGGACCGCTACACGAGCCCCAGGTCCAGCCTGGTCCACTGCGAGGGGAACAGCGTCCTCAGCCCCAGGTCCAGCTATGCAAGCACCGCCAGCGACACCAGTAAACACTCCAGCCCGCGGGCCAGCCTCAACAGCTGCGACTGCTGCAGCAAGCCCAGCAGCAACCGCACCAGCGGCATCAGCATGGGCTACGACCAGAGGCACGCCAGCCCCAGGTCCAGCACGGCCAGCCAGTACTCCTTCACAACCAGCCCGAGGTCCAGCTACTCGGACTCGCGGTACGGGCCGCCGGGCGGCCACGACCTGGAGGGGGCGGGTCTCCACGCGGCGCCGCTGGCGAGTCCCCGCTCCAGCATCTGCAGCCAGGACGGGAGCGCTCGGCCGGGGACCGGCGCCAACTGCGTGGTCAGTCCCCGGTCCAGCATCTCCAGCCACAGCTCCAGGAGCTCGCGCAGCTCCAGGGGCTCGATGAGCACCTACCCGGACCTGCAGCTGCCCTCGCCCCGCTCCTCCATGCTGGCGAGCGGGTTACACGAGGACACGCTGCTGCAGGAGCTCGGGGACTCCAACGGGCTCCAGAACCGCATCCATCTCCAGGGACTGTCGCCGCTGGCCGAGCCGCAGCAGGCGGTCCAGGCCCCGAGCCAGAGGTTCAAGTTACCTTACCAGGTGACCCCCAGCCGGGAGAGTGGGCCAAGCCAGGCGGAGAGGCGGCTGGAGGCGCTCACCCTGGAGCTGGAGAAGGAGTTAGAGATGCACATGAAAAAGGAGTACTTTGGTATGTAACATCAGCCACAGGTCTGTTTTCACTTACACCAGGGTGTCAGACACGACCAATGCCAAACACAAACCCAAGCGGTTCAATTAGCTGAATTGAAGAGAAGAGCCACTATAGGTTAACAGATGTTGATCTCCTCATGTTTTGTTCACAATCTGTTTGATTGGTCTGTAAACATCTGGACAGGACAGATGAGTAGGTCAGTCAAAGCAGCTTGTTTTCATCAAGCATCAAGCTTCAGGACACAGGCACAGATCACTGATGCTCTGGTCCTGACTCCTTCATCTCTGTACACTGTCCTTGAACGCACCAGCCCTCACAGGCCTCTGGTAGACCAGCCTCTGCCTTAACACAAATCACCCCTGTTTTCCATAATGACATTTTCAGAGTGAAGAGTGAAAATGTTACTGTTGCCACTAATTCTCTATGGAGCCAAGTGAAAACAACATGTAGTGTTAGTAGCATGTGTCGCAATGCAAATGTACTGAAATCTCAGTTCACAGGAATTAGTTTGAACAGGTTTGTCATCTCTGCTCTGCAACATGTGAGCGCTACATTACCACTAACCAGCCTCTCTTTGGCAGATAAGAGTGGCTTAGCAGGACAATACTAATTTCTGTCTTGGCACAGCTAAAATTTGCACAGTGCTGAATGGAGCCCTCTGTTCTGGCAGAGCAGACACCCCGAGCCGTGTGGTCTGGGTTGTTGAAAATGCAGTTATCCTCTGGAGCATGGAGTAAAGACTGTGGTCAAGTGCAATTTGAGAGTTAAGGCAGAGACGTGAACCTCACACAGAGAGCCACCCCGACCCAGAGTGTTCGCCTTCGCAGCACCTGATAGGCCGCTCGGGATGGAAACATTTGTTGGCAGAGTTGTTGACTTCCGCTTTTATTTAGGCTCGCTAAAGTTTTCTTTTTCCAGGAGCCGGGCATTGTGTCGTGCTTCTGTGATTAGGGAGTTTTGAGAGCAGAAATGTTTGCCTGAGCAGCAGTAACACGGCTACAGAAAAGAGGCTGAGGAAGTCGCTGTCTGGCTTTGAATTAGCAGCCAGACAAATGGCCGAGGCCAGAGAACGGTGGCTTGTTTTCCAGCCAGTGCACTTGCTCAGAGAGAGACTGAGACAGCTGTAGATTTGTTCCAGAGGAGCAGGTGAGAGAGGGAGGATGGAAAGGACAGGAGGTAGAGACGAGCCGGGTCGATGGAGAATGAGGCGAGAGTGTGGAAATGGAGATAGGGAGAAAGGATAGGAAGAAGAGAGGAATGCGGTCAGAGATGTTCCTCACATCCAGAAAGCTCTGTTTCCGTAGCGACAGCACAGAAATTGATCGCCAAGGTTTTTTTTGTTTTTTGTTTTTTTGGATGGGGGTTTGGGTGGTGTCCCGCACTGCGTGGCCCTGCTCTGCCAGCCGGCCCTTGTGTGGCCTCTGTTTGTTGTGGTGGCGAAGTAGCTGTGAATCAACAGCTGGCCCAATACAGGCCTGGAATTGAAGTGGCAGAGTGAGGCCCACCCCACCCAACGCCTTCAACCACCCGCCCTCCCCTCCTCCCCCCACCCCCCTCTCCACCACCACAACCAACACCACTCTGCCCTGACTCCCCCGTGAAGCCCTTCATTAACCAGCCAGTGGGGAGTGGGGCAACACCAGACACTTGGCACACGATCTTGACTGGCGGGCCAGACATAGTTGGTTGGGGTCAAGTCTGATCACCTGCCCAGAATTATAATGGCAGTAGTCATGCACATGCCTGACGCACACACATGCTGACTTGTGGAAAGAAACACACTGGCCCGCACTGTGTGTTGTGCTACAGCCTCTGTTTGCCTCTGTACACACTGTGCGTGCACAAATTGCAGCAGACGTGAGAACAGATCTAATTTAAATCTCATTTGATGTGAAAAACGCACACAACATGCCAGGGTTTGATGCTGGAGAGGCTTTTTTTTAATTTAATCTTTGCTCCTGGAAACGATGGATGGACTTGAAACTTGAATCACTTGAATCACTCCTGCCATCCATACAAAGTTGTATTAGTATAAGTGGCAATCTATCTATCTGCATTCCATCTCTCTATTAAGTCAACCTTCTCTTTGTTTTTTGAGTGACAGTGCTCACTGTACTGTTCATATCTTCTGAAGCTGCTTTGATATTGAGGCACAAACAGCCAAAGTCACACTGAGTGGTCAATTCCATGTTTCTTTTTATCCAAACCTACTCATAACTCACAGCTTGTTGTGTTGTTGCAGTGCTGGTCAAGGTGTGATGTCTTAAAAAACACAAGTATGGTCTATATATTCTATTCACATGCTATGGGAATACTCAGAGATAACAACAATCCTTGTTTTCAGTTACAAAGAAAACGTCTTTGTTGAGAGGTTAATCCTTGACAGTCTTCTCAGCACGACTGCAGTGTAGCTGCATCCAGACTGAATCATTGTAGATGTATAAATAAATCATATTTTGCAGTCTTGTCATAAGTCAAGAAGATCATGTCAGAAGCAGCTTGGCCATACAAACATTCTATTGAAAAGAACTGAATACAAGGCCTAAGAAAGGAGGGAGAGTTTGACTTGAAACCAGTCATTAAAGAGCCAAACTTGTCATCTTGAAGCTGGATAATTGGACATAAGAAAAGACAAAAATGGTGTCATTAGGCTTAGCAGGGTAACAGACCTCAGACTATGGTGGTTACGTTCATGATAAACATCCAGCTTGTTTGACTCAAATAGACGCATCATTGTCATACTTTTTTAGCAACAGTTGTCCATTAGCTGTTGAATGTGTAATGTCGACAATGAGTGACTTTGCTCATTGGCATTTAGAGAGAAGTTGAGTCAGATGTACCTGGTTGGTCCACTGTGAAGCTTTTTTTTATCAAGGTCATATAATCTGTGTTGCAACCCGTGGCAGGATAACAGCACTTACAACAGAGGAGTCATTACCTAAGCAGCATACTGTAGCAGTGAAGTCTGAATTAGGATCAGTAAAGAAAAATGGTGACAGAAGGAAAACAGACACCTGAGATAATCAGGGATAAAGAGGCTCATTAGCCTGAATGATGATGTGAATTTATCATGGTTCACATTTTGTTTTTCTGGTATCAATAAACATAATGATGTTACAAAGGCTACACATTGTGAAGTCACGGAGGAGTGATGCTGCGTGATTGTGATGAAATACTGAATAAATGTAAGACGGAATAGATTCTGATCGATATTCAGATTGCGTAGATTCCTGGAAAGAAATGTTCATGTTGTAGGTATTTTGATCATTGAAAGGTCTGAAGAGGGTTGTGTATTTTACAGTCATCATCTCATTGGGTCTATAGAAAGGTTTTCTGTTTACAAAGTGGCGTCTAGTCCCTTGAGGGATGAATAGGAGAAGCAAAGGTTACCTGTGGTGATTAAAAGATTTTTGATAAATAATATACAACAGTAAATGGCCCATTCATTGTCGACAGCTTTGGTCTTTTGGAGGCCCTGCTTTAATGCCAGACGGCATATACAGTTAGCTGTGTGCACTACCATCATAGACTTTTAATATAGCAGAGTAAGGTTGTGTTCCATTGTATTCTGTTATCTTTGTTAAGTGCATGTGTGCAGTCACAGGTTCGGCTTACATCGGGAAATGCCAATATTTGACTTTGATTCAGATTAATTATGTTGTATGAATACGTCTAGTTTGAAGGGAAGACGTCAACTTCAGACTGTAACTTGCCCTTGTCCTTTATCTGTTCTTTTACAATGTCACAGTTTGTACCGGAGATGTTATGAAAGAGAACTTGTTGCCTCCGATAGACAGGAAATTCTGCGATTGCGTCATTGTAAGACTTTACTTGCTCTACGTATATCCTGAATAGCGTCTCTATGTTAAGGATACGTAAATGAAATGATCTCTCAGTGAGGTGAGGTGGAGGAGGAGATGATGTGCAGCTCCCATGTTGGGATCTTGTGAGATCTTGTGTCCTGTGGGCACTGTGACCCTGGACTCACCCCACCCAGGCTTTGACCCTGCACTCCCTCAGGAATGTGACCCCGGTGGAGGTCGTAATGTGCGTGAGAGTTAAAAGATTATTAGTCTGCAGCTTCCAAATACTCTGTAGCCACATCTAGTTTCTTCATAAAAGGTCAGGGTACTTTATGTAGTTGTTTAATCCGATGTGTAGTTCTCATGTACCTGTTGATAGCTTTCGCAGTGCATCGCTCAGATTTGTTTCTAGAATCACCATCGACACCATGTTATTTCCTGACAACATCTGTCAAGGCTGCCCTCAGCACGACGGGTTAACCTGCCGCACCACCAGTGAAAATGTTACTACTACTAGTGTGTGTGTGTGTGTAATTATATAATTTCTGTGTTGCATACAAAAAAGCAAATGGGATGAATAATGCACAGGAGGTTTGGCAGAATGTTTTTTTCTGATCAGCTTTCCAGCGAAGCTCCAGCCAAGCTTGCAGCATCATCTCCAGCAATTGTTTGATTCCTCTGGTGCACACGAGCAGCGTCTCCTCCATGAACAGCACATGCTCGTTAAACATTGATTCATTCTGAGACATTATAACATTAGGCGGAGAGAAGAGACAGATCATGGCTCGGGCAGTCTTTTGCTTTGGAGTCAGAGAATCATACATATCTCATGACACTGAAACCTCAAAGTGCTTCAAAAGATTTCATTGACAGCAGGATTTAACATGCTTGGCTTTTTTATTTCTTCCTTGATCTGACGTTGCATACAGTGTTTTTTTTTGTTCAGGAAAGATCATCTAACTGTCCTCGTCTGTCTTAACAGGTATCTGTGTCAAATGTGGGAAAGGTGTGTATGGAGCCAGCCAAGCCTGCCAAGCCATGGGGAACCTGTATCACACAAACTGCTTCACCTGCTGCTCCTGTGGTAAGATAGACTGTCAAATAAGTCAAGTAATAGTCAAAGTGTTTCTGACCTCTAACTGTGATTTAACTGACATGGGTTGTGCCACAGTGTGTGTTGACACATCTGTTGAGTTTTAGCATCATCTATACTTCCCCTCCAGTCTGCTTCCTGTTGACGGCTTTTCACACAGCTTAACACACAACTGCCTTTCAAAAAAAATCGAAGTCACTGTTGTCACTGAGTCATTGTTTGACTCAGTCACACAGTGACACTAAAGAAAACTTAAAAACGTAATGGGTCAAGTTGTTGTGTTATATGGAGCATCTGTTTTATGATGATGCAGTGGATTCATTAACATAGACTTCCATTGCACCTTACTGATAATGATTGCTAAAAAAAAGCCACATTCATTTTTGATAGCATACCATGTCAGAGAGATCCTGTCTTTTACACACAAGCAAGATAACTGACTCATCGACAGCAGAATCAGTTGAATTGAATTAAAAGTCAGGAGAAAAATTCAGTGGCCATACACAGCTCGACAGTTTATCTGGGGTCAGTACGCTCTCTCTGCAGATTTATGTGTCTTTCATATACCCTTGCTCAAGGCGTCAGCGGCTTCTGAAATACCATCATTAGTTTCACCAGCTTTCCGTTTGAGGTGGTGCTACACTCGGGATCAAAACATCTGCAGCTTAAAAAGCGTCGGTTCAATGGCATAATGGAGGAACCAAGTTCATTTTTATGGCTGTAACAAGCTGACAACCAAAGAAAAACATGCACTGGCATTATTAGGTCTTTAAAACTGTAGTTGCATTTGATTTTTAGCGCAAAGTATAGTATAGATTGTGTGTGTGTGTGTGTGTGTATGTGTGTGTGTGTGTTTTTGGATGTCTCTGTCACCCGACCCCGGCCCACCGCTCCTGTTTCCCAGGGAAACAAGAGGAAGATATCGGGAGAGAGCTTTTTAGCCAGGTTGCCTCCATTCATATGTGTACTATGCATGGATACTGATCCTCTACCCCACCCACCCCAGCTCTGGCAGGAGTGCCTATAATTTACATGTAACCAAAGCCACATACTTTCTGATTTATTGTGTGTCTGAAGAAAGAGGGGCCAGATGCTGAGTGTCCAGTTGCTGAAGTTGTGGGGTTTGCAGGGGAAAAGTAGCCTTTGCCCCCGGTTTAAGGTGGAACTGCTGTTTCACCAATACTTTTTGTGTTTTAAGGATTTAAGTAGAAGTCAGGGCCCAGCACTGAAACAAAGTAGTGGAACTCAGATCTTCAAGATTAGCACATTGTTTCCTGTGAGGTGCTTACATCATAAAATACTTGTTGGACTTGAGAGATGTTTGACAACAACAACAGAGTGTTTCTTATATAGAGAAATCAGGTTGACAATGAGCTTACAAGTGACTGTGCTTGGAAAAGTCGGTTGCTGACAGCTTTACAGGCTATTTTGCCTCTTGAGATGGTTTATTGATAATGTAAACTCTGATGTATCATTTGACCTCATGTTTGAATGGAAATGTTTGCTCTTAAGCACAGTTTTGAAATCCTCCGAGAACTTTAGTTTTAAAGTCCCTGCACTTGTCATAACACAATCTGGTGATTTATCAAGTCCCCGTCCTGATGTTTTTTCTCCTCCATGCCCGTGAGTATGGTCCTGCTGGAGTCAGGAGCTCCAGAGTGAGGCCTAGTTTGCTGAGACATTACTCGCTGGTAGCCTTGGGCTTTGTTTAACCATGCATAATTGAGCCCTCCTCTTGGCTTACTCCCATGGTTGCACCCTTTTTTCATGAAATGGCCAAGAATGCAAACTACCCCCTCCACTTCAGCCGGCCTTCCCTGGAGGACCTCAACCAGACAGTCACAAAGTGTACCAGACCTGCTTATCAGAGGGGGCAGGCCTGGCATGGGCTCACATGAAACGGCACATGCACGGAGAAGTGCGTGCAAACAAGTACAAACATGCATACTTGTTCACAAATGGACACAGTTGTTGGTTTTATCGAGGGATTTTGTCCATCACGAAATCTCCTGCATATCTCTGTTTACGAGTTGTACAGAATTTAAGTGGCATCACCGTTACTTCTAGAGTGACATTGATACAATGCATTTGTGTCCCTTTGCAACCTAAAACCACGAGACGTTGCACTGACCAAAGTTTGTTGGTAGGTGAATATATGTTTCTGTGTGACTGCAAGGCAGGGTCTTGTTGCATATATATACATATAAGTATGCCTTGTGAAGATGAATGGAAAAAAATAAACACACCGCTTCAGGCTGGATGAGCAGACTGTCAGCCACAAAGCTGATGACTCATTTCTCTGTTACTTTAAACCAAACAGCCTCTAAAAGGCACTGGGAGCAGAGGAGATCTCCGGGGCTTTAATATCTCAAATCATTCACCACCACCAGTTGCACCTGCCAGGCAGTGGAAACAAGAAAGGGAACGTTCAGTTCTTTGTGTTGTGTTCCTACAGTTGTACAAATGTGTCGTTAGAGCAGTGTTAGAATAAGAACGAATTGGATTGTGATAAAAACAATCCGACTGTTTAAGCTGCCATAGAAACCACTTCTTTATCATCCTATATAGCTTTAAAAATAGATTGCTATCAGACATAGCAGTCAACATATGAAATATATTCTTATAAATGTCAGTATCTTGTTAGATGCGACCAAGCTCGATATGATATGACCCCATTTGGAGGTGGTCAGTGAGCTGATCGCTAACGAGCCTGTTGCAGTATTGTGTGGTTGACACCCTGTGTTTAACCCTGCTGGTTTTAATGAATAGCACACCTACTGGCTGCTGTGAGAAATGCGGCAACTCGAATCTATATCACCACATTGTCCTAAATCTGAGCTATATTTTTCAACTGATTAAGGGATGTGTGTGTGTGTGTGGTGCGTGTGCGTCTGTGAGTGCATGTGTGTGAGTGCATGTGTGTGAGTGCATGTGCGTGTGTGCATGCTGGCTGCACTTTCATCTGCATTACCAGACTGCCAGTGCACGTCCTCCTGACCAGGCTCTGCATGTGTTAAATGATGAAAGTGATTGAAACGAGGGTGACTCATGACTATGATCGTTTAAGTATAAAAATACATTAGCAGGAATTTCATAGCTCGTCTATTTCTACATTTAAGACACACACTGACTTCAAAGTGGGAAAATAACCATGCACTACTTTAGTCCGGGGATATTATTAATATTACATTCCAGTCTGAACTGCTTATCTTCTTCCACCTCCCCTCTCTCAACCATCTTTTCCACACCTCGCCTTTTCCTGCACAGTTGATGACATGTCAGCCTCTGTGGTTCCTGCCACTCCTCCACCAGCATTTCCCCCACAGCCAAACAGCAGTGCTGTAGCTGCATAGTGAAACGTCTTCTCCTTTGTTTCTTCATAGCCACTGGATTCAGTGTCATTTCCTTTAAATTTCAACGTTGCCACTGAAAATGACGTCATTTCTCATATGGAAGAAGAGACTCTTACTCATAAGCAACTCACCTTACCAGATGTTTTGTGTTCCGCAGTGGCACAGAAATGGGATCAGGAAGGAACCTCTTCCCTAAAGCTCTGCTGAGACAGACACTGTCGGTGAAATTGTTGTAATGTATTTGTAACCGGACCATGACATAAGATTGGAATGTGTTTTGGTTTCAGCGTTACCTTGGCTTGCTCCAGGGGTGTGGTGGTTGTGACTGACCAAACAAAGCTACATGTAACCAAACCAAGTCCTGAGCTGCATCATTCATGGCCAGTAACAATGTTACTGCTGCCTTTTCCATGCTGACTTTTCACCAAACGCATGGTTTCAGTTTAACATCATCTTTTCAGCCAATCACTGCATTTATCCTTCCACTCATAGAACAGTGTGACTGAATGACGTGTCCCCCTCTTCAGACTGGCTTGTTGAATCATAGAGGTAAAAGCTAGTGAACACACATCCTGTTGTTTGGTCTGGCAGTGTGGGTGTCGACGTTCTTGGAGATGCAAATATGTCAAATCACCTAAACACCGGCTTCTATCTGCATCGGAGTGGAGACGGGACACACATCAGAGGGATAAAACCTGATGTTGACCTGCTCCTCCAGTGGCAGTGTAGGCATGAGGATGAGATTTCTTTTAGTTTGCTGTTAAGACACTGGTCCATGCCAAAGAGCCAGATGAAGCAGATGAGGACGTGTTGTGTGCTAGGTTTAAAATCCAATCAACCCTGTCTCTTCTTCTTTTAAAGCATGGCTTCCCCCCAAGACCAGAGCATTTCATCTTAAAATCAGCGCTGGTGAAAATCGTAAAAACGGAAAGTCAGGCATGGGGAAACTGCAGACACAAAGAGGAACAGTTATCACATGTCGAAACACATCAATAGGCATATGACCAATAGGAAGTTGACAAATACTTCGACTTGGAATGTGAACTGATATGACCGGCATTTGTTGCAGCGTTTGCAATGGATGTTCCAATTTCGACGTTTCAAAGGTAAAAAAACGTTGTGTATCCACCCAGTAAATAGGTGTGCAACATTTTTTGATGCTTCATACAGCAAGTAAACAGGAATCACGGCACATCGCCGCAAAACGACTCCTCTGACATGTGTTACATTTACACAGTTAACCAAAGTCATTAACCAAACAACTTTACGCTTGCAGTGACGTGAGTGAGAGACTGAGTGAATGTTTACAGTGACTATGGTCTGCCTCCACACAGTTACTCCACATAGAAGAAGAGTTTGTACTCAGTGACTAAAGCAGCAGCATCAGCTATGTTTTAATGCTCCCTTCCCATTGTTGCCCTGAGTGGAGTCTCCCAGGTGCACCCTCAGGTCAAGTTGTATATAAAGACGCCCTGTCCTCTTCAGCTTCGAGACAACCAGACCAGGGTGAACGTGCTTTTTCTTACCTTTTTAAATGTCAAGCATCAGATGATATGTTGAAGCACTGGGGTGTGAGCACCTGAAATGCAACCTATATATAATTTCAGTAACCATGGAAAAATCCACATGCCTAATGATGCGAGACAGATTAGACAGATATTTAAAGTGCATGAAGAATAGAATATTACATGCATTGAACTTCAGGAGGTGCACGACCTGTCTCCACTCAGATTCTGATGCGACCACTTAACGTGGAAGCAACATCATTTCAGTGTGTGTGTAAACACATCTGGTAAATTTTGCTGACAAAAGACTTTAACACAATGACACATCACTCATCTTCAAACAACGCGTGTTACTGTTGCGACACTCGTCATTCAAGTGAGAGCTGAAATCCAGTCGTCACTGTGTGTGGCTAATAATCATACTGAGATGATCTGTGTTTTTATTTACCATATCAGTTACCATAGGTTTTTCATTCATTCATTCATCTTCTACCGCTTACTCCTGTTAAGGGTCGCGGGGGGGGCTGGAGCCGATCCCAGCTGACATCGGGCGAGAGGCAGGGTACACCCTGGACAGGTCGCCAGTCCATCGCAGGGCCAACACAGAATACATAAACAGACAAACAACCATTCACACTCACATGCACACCTATGGACAATTTAGAGAGTGGCCAATTAACCTAACCCCCACAATGCATGTTTTTGGGCGGTGGGAGGAAGCCGGAGTACCCGGAGAGAACCCACGCAGACACGGAGAGAACATGCAAACTCCACACAGAAAGATCCCCCGAACCGAGATACCATAGGTTTTTGTCCCTGTAAAATAGCGAATAGCTTTGTTTTTCCAGCTGTATATATTCCTTCATCTACTGTGTATTCAGATTTAGCGACCACTTAACGTGGAAGCAACATCATTTCAGTGTGTGTGTAAACACATCTGGTAAATTTTGCTGACAAAAGCCTTTAACACAATGACACATCACTCATCTTCAAACAACGCGTGTTACTGTTGCGACACTCGTCATTCAAGTGAGAGCTGAAATCCAGTCGTCACTGTGTGTGGTTAATAATCATACTGAGATGATCTGTGTTTTTATTTACCATATCAGTTACCATAGGTTTTTGTCCCTGTAGAATAGCGAATAGCTTTGTTTTTCCAGCTTGTAAAGGTCCAGTCTGTGTATATTCCTCGATCTACTGTGTATTCAGATTTACTCCACCAGTTATAGTTTTAATATTAGCGTCTGTGTTGAGAGTGATTAAAAATGGATCGCAGTGATTTTCTCTGCAGCTAGTGACAAAAGGCCAGAGGAGAGAGAGAGAGAGAGAGAGAGAGGCAGACACCGAGCCCTCCCCCTCCTTTTCTCGGCGAGGGACGCGGGCAGAGAGCGGGTGTTGGAGAGGTGTGGGGGGTTGAAGTGGACCAGCTAGTGACCTCAGACAGAAAGAATGTCCCCGTTTGCTCAGTCGGCCCGCTCCCCTAGCAGCGCTCCACACAGTCATCAGCGATGAGGCCTTTGTGTTCACCTTCCAGACCCTGAAATTCAGAGCAGAGGCCACAGACGAGCACACAGCAACACGTCTCCTGCTGCCGCCGCCGCCGCCGCTGCACCGCTCACTCCAACCTCCAACTCACTCTTCCTCTGAGTTTAGCCTCCCTGAAGTCCTGCTTTAAAACAAAACAACAGCAGTCTTCTGAGATTTGCATCACATGGAGTTTCTTCCTCAGTCCCCCCCCCCTTCCCGCTCCACGCTACCAAAATGCTAATTGCTGCTCAGTCTCAAAGTCTTAAAAGTCTCACCTATTGTGTGGACGGCATTCCTCAGCCGCTCCAGCCATTTATGTGGGTGTTAATGTATTGCCATCTCCCAGCATTGTGACACTGTGTTTGTGTGTGAAATACAGCGATTGCATAAATTTCAGTGTTAGAAAAAAAAGGGGGGGTGGGGGGGGGGCTCACATCTTTCCCATGCCGGGACATCCATAAAGTCAACGGTGGCTCGGTGCGACAATTAAACCGGACTAATCCAGCTGATTTATGAGATCTGTGTGCTTCGTCTGCCTCGGGTGAAGTCATCACGCTGCCAGAGAGAGAGAGAGAGAGAGGGAGAGAGACACCAATGTTAAATGAGTTTGAATGGGCGAGCTGTGAGGGATGCATGGCAGGGGACTGCAGCAGCCGGCTGGGAGCTGACGTTCCCTGTTAGACTGGATTCAGACTTGGATTCTGCTGAATGAAGCCTCACCCAGAGACTCCAGTCTTCACACTGTGGGCAGGTTGTGTTGTTGCATGTTGCTGGAAAGCAAATGACAGGAAATCACCGGATGATGCCCACAAGTTCCTTCTTACTTATGTCCAGCTTAGAAAGTTTTAATTTAAGAATGAGGTGGGAAGATGAGTCCAGCCGGCATCAGAGGCAGGGTCTTGTGTCTTGATAAGTCAGAGTTTTAATTGGATGACCACAAACACTCGGCACGCATGTGTCACAGTGAGGAACATCCTCCCTCCAGCCTCCCATTGTTAGTTAGTCTGTGAGCGGTGCACAATAGCTGGGTAGGGAAGAGGAGAGATTCCGGGGGGAGGTTTGGAAAGCAGCCTGCTGTATTGATTGTGTATGGATTGTGAATGGATTCCTGTTGCGATCAATGGGCTAAGTAGTTAAATGGGGGCATGGGCAGAACACTGCCTGTGTTTGGTCGTCCATCTGCTCTGTGCTGACGTGCTGCTGCGCCTGCTCTGCTGTTAACACTCGTACAGTGGCCTGTGTCCTAGCACAGGGTCAGACGTGAACGAAATAATTATTCTTTGCAGCAGGTTAAGGGAAAACGTAAGGGGACCTTCAGTTTTACCTGAGATACATGCTTTTAAAACAGGAACCGTTGTTCTTGTCCCTGTGTGTGCAATGTCACAATTTCCCTTTTTTATACATCTCATTATTGTTTTAACAGTAACAGACTTTTACTTTGGAGACTACTGGAACTACACGTAATCGTAAACCTGCGTAAAAAGTCATATGATCCTGTGTAACCCGATTTTAGTTTTACTATATGTAGTGTTTATAGAAGCACTTTTCTATCCAGTGATTCGCGAAAGCTTTTGATCACATAGTGCAGCAGCATTTTGGAATTAAGATGGTTAGACTCTTCAGTTCTGATCTTTAATATGGAGATTTACTAACTGAAATTCTGTTGTTGTTTTTTTTCTCTCAGGGAGGAGGCTGCGAGGAAAAGCCTTTTACAACGTTAACGGGAAGGTCTACTGCGAGGAGGACTTCCTGGTAAGTCACCTGTGTGTCAGTGATTATTGATTTTGGTGGAGGGGTTTAATGAAGCGTGGTTGGAGTGGAGAACAAGGGATCGGGATCTCCAGCTGCATTCTGCAACCCTGCAGAGGAAACCGTCAGCGCAGCTACAATTAGGGGTTAAGCACCACCCCTCCAATTCACACTAATTTCCCCCACATTTCCCCAAGGAGCTCAATTACCCCACGTGCTGCTGCCCAGCACTTACATTTAAGAGCGGGAGGAGGTGTGTGAGACAGCTGGAGCTCTCCGGCCCCTGGTCCATCTGCTTCAGGTTAACAGGGCAGACACGGCGACCTGCTCTCACGGTGCTTACTGTCAGAGATATTGAAAAACTAATTGAACGTAAATGGACAAACAACATTTCTGTGTTATTACCAAGACCAGGAACCCCTGACAAAAAGGTGACACATTCAGGAACATGGAGGAAGAAGCTGACAAAAGGGTTCCCATAACTGTTGATAACAACTTCATAACTACATAAACAACCTCGAAACACATGGCCCTAATCTGCGGTCCGAACTTCCTGTTTATAGGCAGCTTCCCCAAAGAGTTGGACCCACTGATGTTAGGAAACGCTAAGAATCCTGAGTTGTTGTTTTTTTTTTTACAGTCAGTGTCTCTCAGTGATAAACTGATGCTGGAGGTCAGATGACGAGATGAGTCTAATCCCTCCCTCCACCGTCCGCTTACGGCTGCGTCTCCAGCAGCCTGGCCTGTCCCCCCAGGGTTGGTTCAGGGGTGGGGGATGCGGTGACAGATGGCAGATCAGGAGTAGAGATGTCAGGGACAGGGGGAAGGCTGCCCATCACCACCTCCAACCTCCACCTGGTCGCCATGTCGTGACCCCAAGGGGGTTGTGAGCTGCAGATGGTCACCTTCATTATCTGCTCCTGGTCCAGGCTGTAAGGGAAAGGAGCTATGGAGGGGGGGGTGTTTAGTTTCCTGTGACACGCAGAGGGCACATCACAGCCAATATGTCACTGTCGGAAACAGGGCACATCCCAGATGTGAATGGATTAAGATTAAGTTTTTGGTTAGATGTTAAGAGCACATCAGCGCCCTCTATAGGTAAATCTAACGGTGCGTCGTGTCCGTGCACGAGGTCTGAAACAGTCGTGTTCTACCAGTTGCAAACTTTTCCAGAATTGACCGCTGAGGATAATAAATCCTGTGTGTTGTCTCGCCCGCAGTACTCCGGCTTCCAGCAGACGGCTGAGAAATGCTTTGTGTGTGGTCACCTCATCATGGAGATGGTAAGAGCTTTATCACATTGTCGTGAATACGTGAATACTACTATCAGAAGGCGAGTGTTTTGACACTGCATGAACTCCCAGATCTGACTGTTGTCTGGTGTGGGTGTCTAGATCCTTCAGGCGCTGGGCAAGTCCTACCATCCAGGCTGTTTCCGCTGTGTGGTGTGTAAAGAAGGTCTGGATGGAGTGCCTTTCACTGTGGACGTGGAGAACAACATCTACTGCGTTAAAGACTACCACACGTAAGGAGAACTCATCTCTGCTCGCTGCTGATAATGTGAAATGTGATTTACTGCATGACGGAGCACGGCCTGGAATTTGGAAACGAGCAGTTTGAACGTTTGGGACATGGAAACAGCACAGACATAAAATAAAGGATACTCCCTCTGCTCCCTGTCACTGTAATGTTTTGTTTGTTTAAACTGGTATTAGACTGGTATGTGTTTTTTTTTTTAAAAAAGGGTGTGTACACTGGAATAAAAGCCAGGTGATTTACATCACATGGAGACTGGTGGTGAACGTCCATTGTCTCATTTCTGTCGTCTCTGTCATAACAGGGTTTTTGCTCCCAAGTGTGCCTCCTGCAACCAGCCCATCCTCCCAGCCCAGGTCAGGAGCACCTCTGAGTGCACGCATGTTTACATACAACTCACATATGTTTGACGGTCGCCGTCCTAACGAGTTACAAACTAACTACAGTGTTGTGAATTGATCAGTCAAACGCATGGGCTCGTTAAAAACATTGCTGTGTTTAGATCCGATTTAATGAATGAAATAACTCTGTGTGTATCAGTGTGAGACCTCAGACCTGCTGGTAATTAGAGCATCACTTTACTGAGACACATGAGTGATGTCAATGGAAAGTGTGACACTTTGTTCGTCCCACCAGGGCTCTGAGGAAACCATCCGGGTTGTTTCTATGGACAAGGACTACCACGTGGAGTGTTACCACTGTGAGGTGAGCCTGCTCTGTCTGTCGTAACGCCTACACTCACACACGCACACGCACACACACACACACACACACACACACACATATCCAATCATTCCCTTAAACACAGCTAACCTGGGCAAGAGCTGCAAATAGTGCAGAGTCTAGACTTTGTACCAATGGTGTGATTCACCTTTCATGTGGAATGAATGAGACACACACACACACACACACACACACACAGCAGACAGATACTAACCCAAGGTTACAGAACAACATTGTGACTCACTGACAAAGCACATTCCAGCTTTGAGTCCTGATCTCTGCTGGTGATGTGTTGCTTCAAGCATGACAGAAAAGCTAAACTAATCAAAGCCTGTGTCGTCCTCTATACTCTGATTACTGAATTTCGATACAGGCGATTTCTGCTCTCTTTGTTAGCAGGCAGAGACTTAGCCTAATAGAAAGGGCTCATGTTATTATGTAAGCAGCGGTTAATTGTTCAGTTCATGTTCATTCATGTTCAGAAGGATAAAGTCTGCAGTTGATAAATCCGTCACGTTAAAAAAAAAACACATTTATCCTGGTCAGTGACCTAATCAGTTTTTATTTGAAGTGCAGAATTACAGTCACGCGTGGTGCCGATACACTTAACAATGAGGAAAAAAAAATAGTGCTCTACTGTTGGATATTTGGAAAATTAACTGAATGAATGTGCTGACTGGGTTCTGAGCTCTGTGGTCAGAGCAGTGCTGAGCAGAGGATGCAGCTTCATATGTTTGACTTATTGTGAGTTCATGTTTCTTTCCTGATGTCACTCCTCCAGGACTGTGGGCTCAAGCTCAATGACGAGGAGGGCCACCGCTGTTATCCACTGGAGGGCCACCTGCTCTGCCACAGCTGCCACATCCATCGGCTCCAGTCACAGGTCCCCGCACACCCTCCCCCCAGCTACCCCCTCCATGTCACTGAGCTGTGAGGGAGAGGAGGATGGGCAGCAGCCAAGCCCCGCCTCCCAGGTGACCTGGGACACCAGCAGTGGGCAAGAAAAGGCCCACACCCCCTCCAGCAGTTCCAGGGACACCTCTGTGCTCAACTGGACAACCAGGCTGTGGACTAACACAGTGCAGCTCCCACCACTAGCCCTGCTGTCACATGACAGGACTGGGGAAAAAAGGGCCCCCCCCTCCTCCATCTGTGATCCTTTTCTCCCCCCTTCCCCTTGGGTGCCTAACCCCCGAAAGCCAACGTGCCGGCTCATCCAGAGGCCCCCGGTGACGTCACACCTCCTGACCCCTCATTCATCTATGAAAGGGGGTTTGGACCGGAGGAGAGAACACAAACTCGCCCCTCGCTTTGCTTCCCCCTCTTTCTCTCCACGTCGCTCATGCCCGTGCTCTGACTGAAGCGGTTTACCGCAGCAGAATCACCAGTCGCGTCGCGTCCGAGAACACTGCTGATCTCGGCAGCAGGAACGGCCAGGGAGCGAGCCAATACATTCCAGTGCTGGCTGGACTGGACGGGCCCCAGGGGTGGGTAAGCTGTGCCTTCAGAGCGGAGCCTCTCTGTGCAGCTATGAACATTGACATGGAGCCCCGCTAAAGGCTATGCAAAGGACGCCCAGCATCACGACCCAGAGCTATGAGATAAAAAGAAAAGACTGACTCGTCGCTCTTCACTTTGCACCACCCCAACAAAAGAGATGCACCGTAGCACCACACGCCCAGAGGACCGACTGACATTCCACTTAGAAAACCTAGACGAGACCTTTGAGAGATTCACAAGCAGTGTCTTAATAATGATTATAATATGACAGGAAACGAAACGTTTAGATGCACATAGATTGTCTTTTATATATGAATATATATTTTGCAAACGTTTTCCACATAAGATCATAGACGTAGATTCTCTTTTTGTTTGTTTGTTGCTACGCTCATGATAGATTCAGGGGTGAAAAACACCATCTGAAGACTCTGAAGACTTTTTTTTGTTTTGTTTTTTTTCTGTATGGTTTCTCATCCAGGACACAGATTCTCTGTCTGTCAGTGGGTCAGAGATCCACAGGCTTTTAAAGAGCAGACTTGGCTCAAACTGTATTTGCCGGCAGTTGTTTTATTCCACTTTGAGCACCGGGAGGTTCGTTCCCACATCTGGCAACACCTCAGTGTGTATCAATCAGACTGGCCCCTCCCTCTGCTGACTGTACACAGCTGTAACTCACACTGTCAGACATTTCCACTCATGATGAATGAGCAGAAACGTTTTATTTTTCACGCCAGCTTTCACCAAGCATGCGATGGCTTCTGTTTTGTAGTTAATTCCTACAAAGCACAGCAAAAAAAAACCTGTATTCTAACTTCAGACCATTCAAGGAAAATGAGATTCTGCAGCATTCATGTTATCATGGAGATGCAGACTGTATTGATCTGGAACACATTCATTCATATAGAGACTTCAACGCTATTTTTGAATGAACATGACACCCGGCCGTCTGGTTCTTAAAGAGGAATGAAGCACAGCGCGATTCTTTTCAAATACTTTTTGCTTCAGGTCTGTTCGGGAACGCCGATTCCTGGTATGTTTTCCAGACACTGGTTTTGTCACTCGAGCACTGAGAACACGGTGCGTTCCTATGAGGAACCTCCACTTGTCCGCATGCCTTAAGACAGGACAGGTATGTTTGTGTGTCTCGCTCCGGGGCCTCTAACATGAAGCGAGTTCAGCTCAGGGTCAAGGTTGCCTGGCGTCACTCAGCCTAACACCGGCCATCCTGGATAACCTGTATCACAAAGCATATAGTTATCACCAGACTCTAGATCTCCTCCAGCGGCTGTGACTGTGTTCACATCAGTTGTTCGTTACAGTTGACAACAGAAGGTTTGATTTCGTTTTCATGTTTCCTCAGTTATCCTATTGTCTCACGTGGTTGTTCTGAGCTGCAGCGATGGCAGAGAAGTGTGTAAACATCAACAACGCTGTCAGCTGACTACGTCTATACACTGAAAAATTTAACTGTAAATCTCTAACTGCAAGACTGGTCACGTGATCTGGAACAATATCTATTGCCACTCATTATAAGTCACTGTGTGCTGCAGTGATGGGACTTGGACGGGATTTAATCTGATGATCTGATAGTGATCTGGCCAGGATTTGTGATACTAGTTCAGGCCAAAGAGAGCTGGACAACCCCCTCATCTGGCTGCGTGGCTCAGGCCCCTGCTCTGCCATCACGTCTGCTGTCTGTTGTGTTTTGGGGAGACAGCCCTGAAAACCTGGAGCTGCTGGTCCCACCCATGTTTTTAGGGACTTGTCCACCCAACCCTCACCCACCAACCCAACAAGTCCCCCTCGTGTGTCTGTGATTGTGTGTCTCTGTGCAGGCAGGCAGTTGTAAGGATGCGTTACAATGAGTACTGTGTGTATGTGTAAATATGCAAAACGAAACCTACATGAAAAAAAAATCTTGAATCGTTGAGCTGTGTTGGTCTCAGCCTTCCCCACAACAGAAACTCAAAAAGTCATTTATGACACATTAAAGCCAGAATCTCTGCCCCAAGGAAAATCTGAGCTGCTGCACGTTTATGCAGACGATACCCAACTATTTGTGCAAATTGTGTAAATGTGTAGTATGTACGTGTGTATGTACGTGTTTGTATGCGCGTGTGTGTGCGTGCCAGTGGCAGGGCCATGGCACATGCACCTCACTGTGTTTGCAGGGCAGCACAGCATCCAACACAGTGACCCCAGCTCTCTCTGTCATACCCCTGTGATGGCTCTGATGTTGCTGTCTGTCCATCACGTCCCTTTTTTTTTCAGACGTTTGCGTCTAATTGTTGGTGTTTGTTTTAACTTACAATGACAGAACTCAACATGTGACAGCATCTCTAATAAACCCACACACACACACATCTTCTTACCGTAGCGGACATCACCTGTCTTATAGCCAATACAGAAATAAACAATCGCCAACTGTTATGTGCAAACACTGGCCACGCTCTTATTCATACTGTCATACTGTAATAGACACAGGTGTGAATAGATACTACTGAATGTGTCCGAGACAGAGACTGAAGCAGAGACTGAAGACAGGGCTCCCCGCAGGCAGAATGTGCTTTTTGTTGTATCCTGATATAATGAGATTCCCTCGAATGTAATAATGATGAGTGTATGTTCTCCTCCTGGTTGTATATTTGTAAAAGCAGAAAGGAAAAGGACTGCATACTGTACATGACAGACATTCCCCTTGTCGTTGGATGTGTTTTACCTCAACTATGTACAAGGGTTCTGGTCAAGTAGTGTGTGCTGTACATGAAGATCTTATCTGTACAAAATCAGCCCCTATGATAAAAACTTAACAAGGCCAGAGTGTATTCCCTTTAAAAGATGTCTTAATTCACCAGTTCTAAGAGTACTACTTCAGCTTCTATAGCACACAGCTAGTTGCCCTGTACATATCAAGAGGCTAGTTTTGTTTTGTTTTATTTTATTTTTCTGTCAAACATCACTCGGACCGAGAAGAGTCTTTCTCCTACTGTTAGTTTCAAGAAGCACATCTCAACACCTGTCACACATCTTTTGTATCTCTAAATGTTTCTGATTACCTAGATGGTTCATAAAAAAAAAAGGAAACTAGATCTATTTATCTAAACATGAAAAAAAGTCTAAAGTTATTTAATGTATTAAAAATTCGGGATGTATCGTTTAACTGTAGATGACATAATCTGCTTTTTCAATAAAGTGGTTTTGTAGCTAACTGTAAAAGAGGTCCACTCCTGTCTGTCTGTCTATCTGTCTGTCTGCCTGTCTGTTTGTCTGTCACCAGGATTACTCAAAAACAACTCTACAATGCCCACAACACAGAATTGAATAAGAACTTTATTTACAACCTCAGACTTCCTGTCGCTTAAAAAAACAAACGCCAAAGCATCATTAGCTCCTTTCTATATTACAATGAAAACAATATAAACCAGAAACTAACATGAATGTAACATGACAGTATCTGTGGAGATACAGAGAAGCAATAAACTCGGGCTGCTGTCACAGATGAGTCAGTTCCACTTATAAATGAGCCTTTCAGTAAAGCGCTCTAAGATGGAAACATTCCTGGAAATGCCACACTGGCATGATAGTGCGGGGATGTCCGAAAAACAAGACTCAAATCAAGGCCGGGTCACGGCCCTGGGTTATTTCAGATTAGTGCTTTTCCACAATATGACTGTCAGGTACGACGTTCAAAACAAGGACAGGTAAAGGGGAAATGAGCGACGTTCACAGTGGCACAGGTCCTATCAAACTTTGATTTTAAAAAAAACACCTGTCCCTTTCACCACGTCCGTCTTATATGTGCCTGTCACTGGGTGCACCTGTACTTATAAGCCACCAGTAGCACCGATGAGCTCGGGACGTCGAGACATTTGGTGAGGGTGCAGATAAAAGCCCAGTCGGCCCACTGGCTGAGATCTCCTGTGGGCTGAACAGTGGTGTTCAGTGTGAGGAGCTCTCTGGTGTTGGTTGACAGCTTCATGAGCTGGAGCACAAAGCATCCTTTATGTGCATGAGGGTTCCACCCTGTGACTCAGGACCTCTCTCTCTCTCTCTCTCTCTCTCTCTCTCTCTCTCTCTGTGTGTGTGTGTGTGTGTGCAGAGGTAGCGCAGCCCCTCGGGGATCTGCTTTGAGGTGAGCTCTGTTACAACGCACAAAGGAGCACCTTCCCTCCGGAGCACACAGCTCCCTCCACTGCCAGGAAACGAGTGAAAATATGCGCGCCGATCGCAGGATTACCTCATACACACTCAGTCTCTGGTTACTGACACTTTGTCCAGTGCATCTATACACACTGTGTTTAAGTTGATTCCAAGATTTGATGTGTGTGTGTGTGTGTGTGTGTGTGTGTGTGTGTGTGTGTGTGTGTGTGTCTAACACTGAAGCAAGCGACAGCGGCAGGGAAAATGAAGCACACATCTGAAAGAGACTCATGTTTCACCTCCAGAAAGTTGAGGGGGGGGAAAGACAACACAATAGATGCTAGTTATGACTCACTCCATAAATCAGTAGCTTGTGGTGTCGAGCCCCCGGAGACAGATTTTATACGGTTTGGCAAAGCGCTGAGACGTTAACCTCTGTGACACCGCTTTTTTCAATTAGATGGAGGAGATGGGGATTTTATTTTACAGCTCAGACGACTAAAAATAAAAAATCAACAGGAATGTGTTTTTACCAGAAACTGTTTTCCTCTGGATTTATGGACCTCAGTCACAGTTTGTACCAGGACTGTTTCATCTACACTTATTCTCCACAGCTTTCAACACTACATACACAACAACAGGGACATGATGGGGGAGGGACACTGTGGTCCACCTCCAGTCCCCAATCGAGGAACATAACATCATAATAACATAACATAACTATAATATATTTAGTGTCACAACACACATGTAACAAAATACAGACATTCCCCTTTGTATTCAACACATTCTTATTACTTTTATAAAAACAGGTACCATCCTCCACACACACACACACACACACACACACACACACACACACACACGCACACACACACACACACACACACACACACACACACACACACATTTGATTCCACTGTCTAAGACGTAGCCTTGGGTCCTGGGTCCAAACCACTTCTGACTCAACTGTCAGTGATGTCAGTTTATCAGATTCACCTTCACCATGCTGCAGTGATGGCTGACGTCTCCAAACGTCAAAACATATCGATGTCTCTGCTGCTTTCCTCAAGAGCCTCCCGACCGTTATTTATTTATTTAAACCATCGTTGCAGCCTCTTTCTTTAGCAGAAGAGAATTCTCTGCTGGAATTTCTGTATGATGGATAAATTAACTTTGGGATTGGAATGAGCTGTTTGGGGTTCGGCTGAGTTTAAGCTTTGTGTTTTTATGAGTGAAACATTCAGGTGATGTATGGACTAAACCAGTCAAAGGTTAAGATGTGTGTGTTCTTTGTCCGGTGCTGGTGATAACAATAACAAACACTTCATCCTTGTTATGGCAGAGAACCTGTCCTCACAGTTAGGAATAGAATAGATCTGAGAAATGTGCGATACTGACTGTCACTGTCACTCAGAACATTATGATATATTGTATCACCAGCAGACCGACACAGACTGAAGACAGTGTGGGAGTGTTTTTCTCTTTTTCTTTTTTTTTTATCTCTAGCATTGTGATGCTGAATGAGAGCCAGATGTTGGTCAGTGTATCTGTAGTTGTGTGGATTGTGGAGAGGCTGCGAGGGAAAGAATTTGTTACAGTGGATGCTCAGTATTCAGGAACCCACACAGATAACCAGATATCTGACCCAGAGCTGTCCCACAAGCACAAACAAGTCCAGCTGTCCCGTCGCTTGACAAGCGTGAACCACTGAAGGTAACCTCTGGCTCTTCATCTGGGTCAGGGACGTCTCAGCCAAACAATACAGATATGAAGCACACACATATTTTCATCTTCCATCTCGATATCCACACATCAAAATGTACTGTTGCTAACAATACCATGAGAACTCTATTGTGAGGGTCAGGGAGGTTTAGTGCGTTATGTTTTTTTTTTTGTATGGATCCTAGCAACAGTGTGTTTAAGGATGGATGCAGCTAATGGGGATGTGGAGAAACTTGGTGTGAACATGGAGCCGAGCATCCAGGGGTCAGCTGGAGCCCCCTGCAGCCTCCAGGGAGTAGTGCTGGCTTCATATGCAGCAGAGTGACAAGCTCTGCCCACGTACTTAAGTGAATCTTTATATAACTCCAGTAGTCGTGGGAAAAATGAAGCTGGTCTTGACTTGGTGGCTGTTTCTTTTAAAGCCTGCAGGGTTTCTGCATCACTGCTGTCAATGGCAGCCTCAGAGTACTGACTGGGAACTCGAGATGGTCCAGCCGCTGGATTTAAAACAGGGAATAGTGTGTGTGTGTGATTGTGTGTGTGTGTGTGTGTGTGTCTTGACTTGGTGGCTGTTTCTTTTAAAGCCTGCAGGGTTTCTGCATCACTGCTGTCAATGGCAGCCTCAGAGTACTGACTGGGAACTCGAGATGGTCCAGCCGCTGGATTTAAAACAGGGAATAGTGTGTGTGTGTGTGTGTGTGTGTGTGTGTGTGTGTGTGTGTGTGTGTGTGAGGGGACGGTCATGTGTTTGCAGGGGTAACGTTTAGTCTGAAAGGCGTGCGTCCCCTGAGGGAGGGGGATGACGGCTGAAATCATGCACAACAAAGCATTCCAGCCAAGTTCAAGTGAGACCCGACAGTGAGTGCAGACCCGCGGGCCGCTCCTCCAGCTCTGAGGCCAAGTTTCTGAGACAGTTTACATGCAAGGATGCTGAACCGCAAACTGGCTCCAGTGCTGTGGCTCCTGATGGATGCAGCGGCGTGGAGAGAGCACAGCGGATGGAGACAGCGAGGTGCAGCTCAGTCTCTGCAGAGTCTTCAGCCTGCTCCTGCTCTGACACCACCATGAACTTGGGACTGCACAGGCAAAAAAAAAAAAAAAAAAAAAAGATGGCAGGGGGTGGCGTTGTCGTGGCAACCACTGCACCGGGGCAGGTTGGGACCCCAGTTGAGCAGGCTTGAGGGGGAGAAAATGACTGACAGGCCCAACCAATAAAGCATGAAGTGGAATGTGAGGGAATGAAATGCCATTGTTCGACAAACATCTCAGGAACGCACACACGCAGACACACACACACACACACACGCTTTTCATGCTGCTATTTGATTCTGCTCTCCAGTGAGCCAAGGCAGGTCCTAATCATGTATTTCCTCATGCTGACCTGCTGCTTGTTTATTTCAGCCTCACACTGCTGGTTCATGCAGAGGAGCACGAGCATCATCGCTGTGTATTCACTCGTCCACGGTTGAGTTCCCACTGATTCGATATCTTTTGCAGAGAAGCAGCACTGAAATCACAAAAGAGAAATTGGTGCAGAATGGGTCCTTTCTTTTGGACAGTTGTACTAATCACATGCACTGAGCCAAAACTGATGGTGAGGAGCGTTTCTGTCCCCAGTCACATTCACTTTGTTCTGCAGTGTGTTTCCAAGCTGGAGATGAAAAGAACAAGTTAGATTTGAAGTAAACTTGTTGCCTGGCAACAGTATTGAAAACCCAGCAGAGTCTGGGGGTCTAGGATTTTTTTTTTCAACTTTCTCTTTGTCCTTACACACACTGTGCAATAGTAACCAGCAGTGAGTATGAGGACAATAAGGGATGGCGACGTATATTTTCGGACGGCGTCTTGCGGTCAATAGCATCATGTGACGCCTTCTGTGATCTGCTGCCTCTCGAACCGTGAGAGACCACGTTTGCAGGAGAGATTCACAGGCTTGGTTTGGCTCACGACGCTTAACAGCAGATGCAGTTTGATAATGTTTAACAGCGCTGCCCGTGAGGACTGGTGTTTACTCCAGATACTGTTTGGCCCAGCTGTTTGTTTTTCTCTCTAAATGGATGATGGAGTCTGGGGATTCGTGGGGAGGAACGGCGCACATGGACTGACCTTTGACCCTTTGTTCCACAGAATAAATGTGGTAGGTTGCTGCTTCCGCTAAAAAAGTCTGGCAAACTGATGCCATCTACTGGTGTGTTTGTCAAAGGCTGTAGCAGCTCTTAGATGCACATTCTAACAATTGCACACATTTGTAGGTGGGAGGATACTGAGTTGCTGTGTGTGTGTGTGTGTGTGTACCGGTGTGTGTCTTTCACAGGAGACACAGTGTGATGGTTTTACTGGGGAACTGAATTAAGATATTTATTCTGCAGACTTTTGACAGTGGACTTGTTTCACACTCTAGTACAAAAAGCCTTTCCGCCACAGTGGTACATGACTGTAATAAACAGAGAGGAACACCACTGTGGACGATCACAATATGAATAATGAGGCTATAAACATAACAGTGCTTCGGTTGGACTGTGTGGGAGTGACCAGCTGCCTCTGCGGGTCTCCTGCTCACGCAGCCCCTGAGCGGATGAGATGGATCATGTTGTGGGGTAAGGTGGATGTTGTTGAGGTGACTCAGCTTAGGAAAAGTTCTTCTTGAGGAAGTTGATGAGTCCGTTGGTGGAGGAGTCGTGGGAGTGGACCTCGGTCGCGTCCTGGAGCTCGGGCTCGATCTTCTTCGCCAGTTGTTTGCCCAGTTCGACTCTGACGAGAACGTGCAGGTAACGTGCAGGAGAGACATCATAACAAGAGAGAGGATGAGTTCCGTGATGTGGATGATACAATAACAAGCAGGTTTGAGTTAAAGACAAACGCTTCCACCCACATGAATAGTGTGAGTATATGAATCACTCTGTGGGTTGAAGGTCACGTTTCTCAATTTTTTTTTATTATTGCGATAACGTCAAGTTGAGCTACCCTCTTCTATCAAATTGAAATATTTCAGATTTTTCGTGTTAAGCATTTAAAAAAAACAAAAAACTTAATATGAGGAAGCTGCTCAATAAAACCAGCAAAAGGTGACTCACCCCCACTGGTCAAAACTGTTGATCTCCCACATTACACCCTGGATGAAGATTTTGTGCTCGTACATCGCTATGAAACAACAGAAACATATCATTGTTACAACACGTTTGCTTTGTACCACAGAGAAGCCTAGGACAGTGTCTTTCATGTTTTGCATTCATTAGGCCTAATCTCAGCATCAGTGACTGTGAGTCCTGGGAAATGTAATGGAAAGTCTTGGTTCTCACCTATAAGGGCGCCAAGTGTGAACGGTGTCAGTTTTTTGAAGATGATTGAGTTTGTTGGTCTGTTCCCTTGGAAAACCTGGGTTGAACAAAAGGTATTTCACTGTATGCACATTCACTGCTGCGTTTTATTATCACAAGTGCCCTTTTGGAAGGTGGGTTTTTTTGTGTGTATTCACAGTCACTAGAGGGCACTCCCTCCCTTGATTGCTTTTTCCCAGTCTGAGCAGTTAGTGTGGTCTGCTGGCTGCACTTCCTCGTGCCGAGCGTGATTTGTTTCCCACTTGTAACATGAGCTGACTCCTCTCAAGTTCATGTTTAATGTAGCATTAGCATTTGTTGGCTCCCGCTCTGAGGGCCCTTCATTTGAACTGATAGGGCCGTGTGGCAGTTTGACCTCTTGGGACCTCTTAAGGCAAAATAGTTGCTTTATTAAAACTTCATTACTCTCTATTGACTGTGACTCACTTTGTGAGGCAGGATTTTCTCCAGAGCGTCTCCACTAAGCCCTGCGGCCTCCAGCTCCCTCCTGGCCTCCTCTGTGGTCTTACCCTTCATCAGAGCTTCTGTCTGGGCCAGGAAGTTGGCCAGCAGGATCTACAGCCACACCAAACATGTTTTACAGTGAGTGATATAGGAGTCATAGTCATAGAGTCATAGTCATAGTCATTAGTCTATGTGTTATAGAGTTACAGCAGTACCTTGTGGTGCAGGTTGTCTCTGATGGGATGGTGGGACTGAGCTGGGATCAGGAAGTCACAAGGCACCAAGCGTGTCCCTGAGATGAACACAGTAACTCTGCATCACCAACACATGCACTCACAACAACCCAGACTCACAGCATGAGCCAACGCAGGAATATTTGGTTGTTAAAGTCCTTGCTGACTGAATTAGCGTTAATGTTTGGTGGTGATACCTTGGTGGATGAGCTGGTAGAATGCATGCTGTCCATTAGTTCCTGGCTCGCCCCACACTATTGGTCCAGTGTGGTAGTTTACACGTGCTCCATGGTTCGTGATGTACTTTCCATTGGACTCCATGTCTCCCTTAACAAAAAACATTTGTTACCGGCGCTGTCATCCAAGTTCATATGCACAAGTTTTCCTTAGTCAGAATGAGGGATTATACTGATGATTCTGTTTTATAAACTAGAAGAAAACATACAGTTGGATCATTTTAGAATCACACAACAAATTATGTTCAGTCTTTTATTTGACGACCTCTCATCACCTGTTGGAAGTAGGCGGTGAAGCGGTGCATGTACTGATCGTAGGGCAGCATGGCGTGTGTCTCAGCGTGGAAGAAGTTATTGTACCAGATGCCCAGCAGAGCCAGCAGGACGGGAGCGTTCTTATCCAGAGGAGCAGTGCGGAAGTGGTTGTCCTGCAGAGGAGGGAGGGATCCTCATTTACATACATGTATGCTGTGTTCCCTCTTCAGCAAGGCTCATCGAAAGTAGTCTTTTACATTAAAATAATGTGGAGCTGAAGTTTGTTATCATCTCATCCTGGTTTACCTACCATCCAGTGAGCTCCAGACAGAAGCTTCTCAAAGTTGTCAAAGCCTGGTGAAAAGAAGAGAAAGTTGTCAGAATTAATGAAAGTATTGATTATCAGTTGATTGGAACAAAACGTCATATGTTCCTCCACTAGGGGTGATAGAAGTGGTTGGTCCGCTAGATACAGTATATCAAAACAACTACATCAGGACAAGCTACAAAACATCTCTCCTCCCTGTAGATAAATTCTAATCACATCAATTGATATGACCAATTGATGATGACAATTGATATTATATTGTGCTATACTGTGATATACTAAGCATTATACCTGCAAACATTATATAAACAAAACAGTGTATCTCATAGAGCCTGGTAAAGCTGTAGACTCTTAGTCCTCATAGTCTGCATCATGCATTGTTGTCTGGGAAGCAACAAAGTTTGTATTTTGCAAATACAAAAATGTGTGTGTTTTTTTTCTTTACATACCAATGTGCAGGGCGATGGCCATGCCAATGGCAGACCACAGGGAGAAACGACCACCAACCCACTACAGGGGAAAACAAACAAAACAATGAAAATGTGTGCATGTGTCATATGCAGCCCCTTTGTAAAACATGTTTTCTTTCTGATAGAGAGGCGAGGTCTGTGCACAGCAGAAGGTGATGGAACTACATCAGGAGCAGGAAGGAGCTTAAGTCTGACAAATGTCGGCCAAAATATTTATATCATTAATATAAAAAGCAATAAAGTTCACAAAGTACTTTGATGAGTTTAACTTTTGCATGAGCATTAGTCTTAGACTCTTAGGATCCAAATATATTGTACACTGTACCATAAAGAGTGGCGGCCATTTTCTCCATGTCATTAAAGCCATATGGTAGCAGTGCATTTTAAATACCAACAATGTAACTAAATGCAGCTTCGTGACCTTTGATGTGACGCAGCCTTTGCAGTGACCTCTGCAAGAGAGAAGGTCGCGACCAATAATAACTAATCTGAAGAGAGTGGCTTCTGGTTTCCCAGCAGCTGCTGGCCAGAGCCTCGTCCCACCTACTTCACAGGTCAAACGTGTGATTTATTTATAGCCGCTGCCCTCGGCCCCATCACGATCCAGGGATGAAGACTGCACACAGTTTGCTGCAGGACTTAAAGAGCACTCACGTCCCAGAACTCAAACATGTTCTCTGTGTCGATGCCGAAATCCTTCACTTTGGGCTGCGGGGGAGAGAAAAGGTGGACAGTCAGGATTTCGTGTCTGGATACAGAGGGAAGATTTATTCTCACACGGTGTGTTGTTACTTACTCCATTTGTAGACAGGGCCACAAAGTGCTTAGCAACAGCAGCTTTCTGTTTAAACATGAAGAGGATGAGTTAAGGGGACATGAATACATATACTGGAAATGAAGCCTGCTTATCCACTGCTGCTGATTTTCAGGCTGTCTCTCACTCACGTCTTTGGCATGTTCAAGGAACCAGGATTTGGCCGACTCAGCGTTGGTGATGGTTTCTTGGGTGGTGAATGTCTGTCAAAGGACATTCAGGTAAACACAATACAGAGAAAATCATATAACGACTCATATCATATAAGGGGACACTTTTCCATTCGGTGTGAGCTGTTGACGTGGCACAGTGATAAAATTCTGCTCAGTGTAAAAAGACAACCTTGGATGCGACGATGAAGAGGGTCGTCTCAGCATCGAGCTGCGCCAGGGTTTTGGCGATGTGCGTCCCATCGATATTGGACACAAACCACACGCGTGGGCCTCCCTTCGAGTAAGGCTTCAAGGCCTCAGTCACCATCAGGGGGCCCTGCAATTCAGGTCAAAGTCAAGTCCTTACAAAAACGGCTGTGTCAGCATTGGAGTGAGCACTGGAATGGAAGCAGCTAAATAGTCATGCGACGCCACAGTTATGTGTTGTAACATTTACTGTGCAGGAAAAATGCATCTTCTGGTAAGTTGCACTCACAAGGTCAGATCCTCCGATGCCAACATTAACAACATCAGTGATGGTCTTCCCTGAGAAACCCTTCCACTCACCACTGCGAACTCTCTGCAGACAGATACATGTGATCATCAACATCAACTGTCGCAGCTGTAAACTAGATATTTACTCAGACTACAGATTAACGTTATGTGTTTTTGTGTGTATCCTGCGCCAAGGCTGGTGCTGCCTCTGACTCACATGACAGAAGCCCTTCATCTTCTCCAGAACCTTGTTGACATCGGGCATCACATCCTTGCCACCGACCATGATGGGAGTGTTGGAGCGGTTCCTCAGAGCCACATGGAGCACAGCACGGCCCTTCACGTGCACACAACAGAACACGCAGACACTTAGACCCATCGCTGCAACACTCGTCCTTTGATATTTGTAGCTTATTATGTTGGCGAGCAAGCGGGAAAGAAAAAAGCTGATGTGCAGTTTTTAGGTTACATGGTATAAATACAGTGTTTTATACACCACCAGGATACGTGTGGTAAACGCTGTCATTAGTGATGTTACAGCAGACGTGTGGTCAACAGTGAGCACCTCAGTGAAGTTGATCTTCTCTCCAGTAAACATCTTCTCTCTGGCAGCTTCAATGCCTCGCGACTTGGCCTGAAGAAGACAATAAATGCCATTCCTTCACATTGTCAGATCACGACACAAACAGTATGCATGCATGAATTGTTATTTATTATAATGTGATGTCCTGATTTAATGGAGCTTAGTAAAACTACAGTGGCATTTGAAAAGACAGGGATCATTAAGATAAACATGAATATACCAGATCAACAAGCATCTTCATGACGTCATCTGTGATGAGGTTCTTGGAGTAATCCAGAAGAATGTCTCCATCCTCAGTTTTCAGTGTGAGGCTGCCCAGACACAAACCAAACACCGTAATGGGATCACAGAGTTTCCTGACTAAATATGTGAACAATAATCAGACACAGTGATTCTGCCATCTAGCTTCTGACCATTATGTAATGTGCTGTATAGTCTCTAGGCATCAGAGCATTGTCAGCTTCTCTGCCAACTGAATGTAGAGCCAGCAGAATCGAATCAATAATACAACCAATTTACAGGTAATCCACATATTGACATCTTGATCAACTGTGCTGCTCATACTGCATTTTAATGCAGCTAATATGTCAGGAGGATATTCACCTGAGTTTGTTGAATCTCTCCTTGTCAGCCTCAAACATGTGCCTCATGTTGAGGTTCAGGGCGTGGGCTGTGTACCAGCTTTGCAGCTTTTGGAAGTTGGGGTCCTGTGTGAGTCCCATGCTGTCCTGGGGGTGTTTGCTGTGCTCCACTGTGCTCAACTAGCCTGGCTGAGTGGGACTGAGCAGGTCAGAGAGGAAGCTTTTTGAAGGGCGTTCAGTCTGGATCTACAGTAGCTCCTCCTAAAAGAGAAACACTACACTCAGTGCTTGTGTTTGTCACACGTACACACTGTCCTGTGGGGTTACACTGTGTGTAAACTCTGCTGAGCCACACTACAGTTACACTCTGTGTTGCTGTACCAGGACCTTCACACAGCACAGGAACACACAAATAGGGGCATGTGGTTCAGTGCAGACAGTAAAGGCCACTAGACTGAAGGCCACTGCACTCATTGGAAATCATATGAAATACACCAGCTGCATCTATCTATCTATCTATCTATCTATCTATCTATCTATCTATCTATCTATCTATCTATCTATCTATCTATCTATCTGTCTGTCTGTCTGTCTGTCTATCTGTCTGTCTATATATATATATATATATATATATATATATATATATGTAAGAGGACAAAGGCAATGATGTCATCATCATCGTCAACCTTTTATTAATGTAGGAAAAGCAGTGTGTAATGACCTCTATTGGACAGCAGAGGTCGATAAAACCACAGTCAGGATGGGAAATCTGAACAACAATATCTGACTGCATTAAAGACCTGACCAAATATTAAAATCACTAGATTTTGCGTTGAAAAATATATGGATGTGAATATTCTTATTATTAGTGTTTGTACCTTGATAGGTACCCTGTAGTTTTACTTCCTTTTGATTCACAGGTATCCCATTGTCCCTAAAACAAATCAGTTCTACCATTGTTGACTTTTATTGCATTGCAGGCCTTTACAATTATAAAAATATTATAAAATATAATGTGCTGATAATGTGACAGAAACTGGCACGTTTGTTATTTTAAAACAGCGATTTGATCCGAAAGGTGTTTGCGCGAGATGCTTCGCTGTAAGAGCTTTATTGTGAAAGTTGTGGCGGAAGTGTTGCTGTTATTGACGAGCTCGTGACGGTGGCCACACAGACAGGGGATTCGCTGTCAAGAGGGTGGATGCCTAAAGCTGGTGAGCGATGCGGTGATTAACTTAACGTGTACTAACGTTTTTCTGGTGTTTTGCTGAAGCCCTTCGGTTTCCTCTTGGTTAGCGTGTTATTGGCTGCTGTTGGCCTGTGTTGGAGCAGCAACGGGCCGCTTACTTTAGCTTGTGCTTTCTGCCAGCGCCTAACAGTCGTGTCGCAGAGAGCTAGCTGGTTAGCTAAGGTTAGCTCCCTCTGCTATGTAGCTAGCCTGCTCAGAGCCGATGAAATGCCGATGCGTCCATTATCGGACACACCTCACTGTGACTTGAATATTTCTGTTTCTGTTGTACACTTGAAACTTTAAACTCCATAGACATGTATTTAAACGTCTTCAGAGCGGGCCAGTGAATCATATGATGTTTTTAAAATGTCGTTACACTGCAGTATTTTGGTAAACAGACACAATCTGATGTCTACTGATGAAATGGATCAGCGTAGGCTATCGAGGGAGAGCAGTTGGCAGTATCATCTAGTTTTGCTATCACTGGCTTTTATCTGTGGGCAATGTTTGGGGTTTGATCGTCGTGTTGACAGTAGACAGTCGCGACAGTGCAGCTAACAGAGCAGTAAGTTACTGAGCTGTAGCGTTAGCAGCTACTCGGCTTCACTGCATGTCCGATAAGGGACCTAGGCGTTCTTGGTTTTAAGTTATGCGCTGCGGTGTCTAATACCCACCACACAAACATGGAGTGGAGCTAAACGTCAGACGAACGGACGACGAAGGCGTGATTTGTGCAACTAATGGCTGTGGTCACACTGACAGTGGTGGTTGGCTCCTGTAAAGGGGCATTAGCTGGTAGCTAACGAGCGGGTGTGTGGTTCTGTGTGGCCGGCGGGCTATGTTGAAGTCAGTAATGCAGCGGACCCAGGGCACCGGGTATCCCCCGTCTCTGTACGCAGTGCTGTTTCGCTGTCACTCGCTTTACTGACGTTTGTTAGATCGTTACGCCGATGTCGAGGTGGCTTCTCCGCCGACACTGCGTTTAGAGCATTATGAGGCCGTATTAATAGCTGCGACATAATGCTCCCATGACTCGGGGCCATGTCATCCCGCAGAGTTTCGATGAAACCGGCTAACTGCGCTTGCGGGTGTTCAGTTACGCCTTCCTGCGAAAGAGTGATCGGATTATGAAAAAATCCCTTTAGCTTGAGCGAAACGACCCCAATTAACGTGTTAGTGAAGTTGCAAGATTAGGTAGTAAACAGAGCATTTGTAACCAGTCACCTCAGAGTAATAAAGTACAGACATTATAGCAGATATGGTGAATGAATGCTTGGTAAGTTGTAAAGTTGTAGGTATAAACAGCAGTTCCTGTGACAGTCACAATGATATACGTAGCATGACTGTATGTCTACATTCAGAGGAGGGTATCTAGGGATGCATTAATAAATAGCGTTGCCCCACTTCTCCAGAGGGGTGTAGGCATCCACAGTCAAGCCTATCTTTTGACATCACCTTCAACGTGTTTCCTGTTTGGTTGTTATGTGTGTAGAAATGTATGTCAGTCATTTAGTTGCCCCTGTGAGTTGATCACATAGAAGTCACATTTAAACTTCTGAACTTAGTGACAGTTTGTAGGTTGATGATGATGAATCAGGGGCCTGGTGCATTTTTCACCTGTACTTGAATCATTGAAATGTCACAAGAATAAATAGTCATTCATGTGAAGCCTCTGTGCCTTCCTGTTTTATGCAGGCTCGCCCAACATTCATTGAGGCAGCCTTAAACCCACTGTATGTGTTGACATGTGCCTCATGTGTGTCACCATGGAAATACGTGCAGTTCTCAGCAAAATACCCAGCCTCTGTTTAAACTCAATAGCTTATTCATCTGTTTCTGAATGGTCATCACATCTGTTGGACAACCACCTATGCTCCACTTGTTTTTCTTTTCTCTGCTTTTCTCTATTTCTTCCCGTCCCATTGTCTCTCTGTCTGTCTGACTGTCTGTCTTTCCAGTCAGTGTTTGTCAACATGTGATGTGACAGGGAGTGACACTTTTCCTTAGTTTAACATTGAATCCGGATGCATGTGTGAGGAAGCCGATCTGCAGTCACAAGATTACTGTTTGCTGTTGCCTGGGGTGGAGTGCAGGCCTGCATTTCACAGGCTCTTTCTCCACAGACATGAATGATGTTTCTTTCCACTCAGAAGATTTCCAGTGTTTCTCTTGCTGCACACTTTAGGACGACTCAGATCAGTTTTAGACAGGAGTCTTTCCAGGGGGGAGGGGATCAGGTATTATTAGAACCTGGGAGTTTTTAGTATTTTGTGTATTGTTTCGTACTTTCCTCCCCCACACTGGGCCGGGCAGATAAGTAGAGCTTTTCAGTTTGCTCTTTTCTAAATATATGTTGCAGCCACGTCCCATCGCTGAAGTAGGAGATTTCATCAAGATGATATCATAGGAACAACAACAGGTGTTACAAGAAGTAACCTACATTTTACCTTAACTTTGCATCGACACAGACACAAGCACTTCTTTACAGAGATATTCTTAGTTAGTTATGGCTTGGTTTTGATTACATTAGTGTATGTTAAGGACATCTAAACCTGTTGGTGCTTTGGTTCATGTTTGTGCCACATAAAATTGAGCAGAGCTCATACATTATATACAGATAGATTGTGATGGAAAACAGCCTGTTTCTTGGAAACAAATTTGTGTTTTTATCATATTAGATAGATATTAAAGTATTTTATCATTTTTTTACACACTTTCATAGAGGGTTTCAAGCTTACATATGTAAGTAAATGACACAGAGAACTGGATGGAATGTATTAAATAAGGATATTGGACCTGACCCCAAAGCTCTTACTCAGTACATCGGTACTTGGTATCAGCAAGTACTCAAACTTAACAACTTGTTCTTGGGCTGGAAAAAAGACATTGGGACAACCCTGATATTAAATCCATATTTCTGTTTTACAAAATAGACACATTAGCCCTTGACAGTGATCATCGGAAAGACTACTGTTGCTCAGTGATAGCTAAGCTATGCCATCCAGCTCTGACCTACATGTTACAAATATAGGCTGTTTGGATGCATTTCCATCATTGTGTTAGGTAATAAACTTGTTTGGCAGGCCGTGTCCCAGAGAGATGCGGGATGTGTGTTTTGAGTTTCTATCGTGTGACAGGAATTTAATTTCGATGCACAAAACTAAAAATACTATTTGCACTGGTGTGACAGGATCTGGGGTCTGTATTTCCTCTAACAGGAGATGGTTCAGCTCTATGGCTAGTCCTCCACTGTCTCATGTCGGGTTTGTTTAGAAGAGCTTATTCTGTGCACCTAAATCAGATGTTGGCCACTTGCGAGGCAGAGCTGAATAAGATGCCTTTTCTCATCCAGAGGGAAACAGCTTCAATAGATAAGGGGGAGAGGGCTTGTGGCATGGGAAATCTCACCCTTGTCTCCTAGGAAACCAGTTTAGTCATAGTTTGTGGTCAGTTATTTGCCTTCGAGTCAAATGTTCCCAGTGAAATGCATGAATGCTTGAGATGATCAAATAAAACAAGAATCAAGGGTAACTTGAAGCTCTTGTGTAATGCAATACTTTCCCTGCAGGAAATATTTTTTGTGCTTTTCAACAAACAGGTCATAACTCAGGTTCAGCCACTAAACAGTGAACAGTGACGATAATGCATATTTTTGCAGCAAGTATAGTGCTGTTGTTCATTGCTCTGGTATCTCCTGCTCGTCAACATATCGTACAACTACTGTCTGAAAGCCATCACTGGTAAATGAGACGTTTCTGTGTTTTTTGCACAGAAGGTGGTCGGTCTTTGTGAATCATAATTAGTTGAATTTACTACACGTATATTGCTCGCTTTTATGCTCATAAAATTCTGAAAAATGGTTCGACTTGTGTGACCAAGACTGGATTTCTGAAGTCTGGGGCATGTCTTTGTCCTGCCTCATTGTATCTGAAGTGAGAGGATAAATTCTCATTTTTGTCCTGGCTAAAAATACAGCACCCTGGTGGCTGGCATGCAGCACAACCTGCAACCATGGTATACAGCCTGCTCAGTATAGGCGGAGGGAAGCATTTTCATCCCCACAGGTTGCCACTAACCTTTAATGAATGGATCTGACATCAGGGCCTTTCATCGCTGCTCTCACTTGTTGAAACCCACACACACACACACACACAGTTGTTCACTGCTATTCTGGAGAGGAAACCTGAGCTAATTTTGTTTGCTTGTATTCTCTGTGCAAAGCCTCTGATTACAAATGAGATGTGACTCAGTATTGATTTATTTCCATTAAGTAATTCATAGTCATCTTGAGAACCATGCTGAGGCTTGAGTTAATTAATAATATCATTGTTTTTTTTTCGTTGATGGGTGTTGAAACATATAGTCTGATCGTGACACAGACACATGGTGAAATGTGTGTTTGCATAAATGAAACCGACTGTGGGGCCCTCAACTATATCCTTTGTTAGAGTGGCCTGTCTGCTATTTTTATTGGAGCCATAAGCTACTTACAGTGTCTGCTATGACACTACATGTTAGCCTAATATTATCCAGCCTGTTCAGCAACTACATCAGCCTCTCGACTCAGATGGGTTAGTTAGGTAGTTAGTTGGATTAGTTATTTTTCCAAACTACTCAACAGTGGTTTGCTTGAGCAGTAGGAAAGGTTTCACTACTTCTTTAGAAAGTGCCGCATCAGCACGATATTGCAGAACAGACTTCAATTTTGCAGAGAAGTGTACATGAGCTTATTTTTATGATAACTCAGGGTGAATTTTTGAGTCGATGTATTTTTAGTTCAAAACCTTCAGAAAAAGAGGGGACAAAAACAGAATAAGTCGTGTGATCAAAAACCAAACATTATCTACAGCCACCCAAAACCCACCCTGAAACTGCCTTTGAAATTATATCAGGACTAACACAATAATGATGACACAAAATCTGTTCTAACAGTTTTTATTAAAGCACAGCCAAGGCCCTGGTTGCACAAAGTCATGCAGCTGCATGTGTGAGAGTTTTTTTTTCTGTGCGGTGGTATGAGGAGACCAGTGCCTGCCACAATACTCTCCTTGTGTTTTGTGGGCAAGAGGAGCCTGGCTCAGCTCCTGTCACACAGTTGCTCATGGCACTTGTCCTGTCATTTGGACTGACCTCCTCGACCTCTCTGCTGATTCTCAGACTTCACTGTAGCTTATCTGTCTGCCGAATGTCTCCACAAGCTTCTTCTTTCAAATACACCATTTGTCATTGTGTCTGTCTGTCTAGCTTACTGTCTATCTTACAATAGATAGCTGTCTGACCAAAAAGTGACAAATATAAATGTGTAGAGATTAGGGCTGCAACGATTAGTCGCCATCGTCGACGACGTCGACTATTAAATATGGTCGACAAGAAATTTTGTGGTCGTCTAGTCGTATATTATTTTAAACAACATGATGAACGCCATTCAATTCATTAGAATACAGTACATGAATACACGCCACCGGAAACGTAAAGGGCAATAGCCTGCACCATCTGCGCCCATATTGAACTAAACACTGAAGAAGTTCAATAGCAAAGTCGATGCAGTAGCAACGATGGCTGAAGCAGAGGTGCATAGTGATGCTAGCGTGAGACTGCGAATGTTTAAAGTCTGGGAGTATTGCCGGGAAAATAAACACGTCAAGTGCACTAAAGTAACAACAGCTAGGCTACTTTAACGCCCCTTTCTTAAAAGATGATGTTAATTTCGTTTACACGTACCA
>JAFBJQ010000701.1:22500-82841 GCA_016785345.1 Trinectes maculatus | reverse complement strand
TTTATTGGTAACGTTTCTCAAATACAACCTGGTCACTGTCGGCCGCAACCACGCCAACAACAACAGAACAACAAAACTTCCTTATTTATTACACACGGCTCTCTCCACCAACCAGACGCATTCACAGACTGTGGGACATCACAGAACTCTCACAATAACACTGAACATTAGTGCAGGATCGCTACAATACTATTATATGCATCACTAGTGGACAAATTTCCTCTAATACTCACAAAGCTCAATACACATAAAGATACACTGCTTTTCAATGAAATCCAGTTAATACCCAACTTTGTTAAAAACTTTGTTAAAAATGGGAAACGTAGCAAATAAATTATCGATAATCGTTGACTAATCGAAAAATTAGATTATAGATTAGTCGACTACAAAAATAATCATTAGTTGCAGCCCTAGTAGAGATGTATATTTTATACACATTTTTGCCCTGACCTGCTTCTTTCGTGCTCATTTGAACACAAGTGAAGAGGGTTCTGGGGAAGTGCATTCCTTTGCTTCATTGGCAACAGATGTAGGGACGAGCATTTTTTTTCTTTGAGCGGAACCTTTTGGAGTGTCTAAAAACAGTGTGGTGTGGACTGTGGGGCAGCTGTGTTGCCTGTGGAAGCTGAAATAGACTTCATGAGTGAGCTAATGTCAGGCCTTGTGGCCGGAGCGTCACAGGGCCCGTGTTTGCCTCGCAGTGGCAGATGGATAAGGAGCTGTCAGCACAGGCAACAGCTGCCCCATCCACAGCCATTAAGCTACCTAGCTGTGATGTGACAGCCACAAATATGGGGGCTGATCCAAACGTAACTGCTGTTGGTCCCGAGATTTGAAGAACTCCAAAGGTGACTGAGATGGGTTTGTGACCAATCTTTGTCGGTAAAGTAAACACAATATAAAAATACATATTTTCCTCTCAAAAACTGGTGGTACATCAGAGCTATGGTACCAGTGTGCTTGAGTGGAAATGCTCAGTGACCAGTGGCAGAAGGTTACAGATGTACGGGCCCATCCCATATCACAGAGTGAATGCAAAGTTTGTTGAGGAAAAGATGTATGTGTACTTAAATTTCACATGAATGAAATTGAATTCAGAATTATGCTTTGACTTTATTGGATTAAATCTTGATGTTACAGCAAAACAAAGCAATAACATATTCTGAAACCTCTCCTTCTTGTTACTAGAGAGCTACTGCTGTCCAGTTGACCAATGTAGTTGTTTGCCCCAAGTTTTGCACAGATGGGTAAAACTTACTTGCTGCTGTTATTTACTACCAATGCCCAATGGCATACTTGGCTTGACGTTTTTGTTACTGGCGACAGGGTGCTTGCTCCAGGAAACCTAAACCCCTTTCCTGTTGAAGCCGAGCAGCTGGCATGTATGTTGAGTGGGGAAGCAGAGCTAACATTAGCCCTAAGCTGCCCCTGCTGCAGGAATGGCATAAAAGTGGGCTGGCACATCTCCAGTGCATCCGGAGGGGACTCTCTTATCACGTGTTTGTTTGGGTGCAATCTCTAATACAGTGTGTCCTGCAGCAGGAGGCTGGCAGCCAATAGAGCTGCCCAAAGAGCTGGCAGGCCTTGTTAATATTGATACCTTGTCTACTTGTCTTGGAATAAGAGTTATAGCCAGGAAGGAAATGTAAACCACTAACAGACTCTAATAATGATCTATAGATAAATTATATCTGGCTGAAAGAACCATGTAAGAAAGTAGCCCACAATAAAAAAAAAAAAAGAAAGAAAGAAATCTGGCTTTTTAGTTCAGGCTGACTGGACTGACTCACTGCACTTAATCAGTTCCAACTTTTGTTCACTCTTATGTAAAGCCTTATGTTGTGTCTCATTACCTTACTATGCATACAAACAACACAGTCTGTTTCCTGGGTTTCATAGTATAAAGTTTTTGCACTTAATGTACAAAATAAAGTCAGTTTAATTTAGATTGTTTGTCTATCAGTGCAGATGTTGCACTGTGGCATACCACTGTTAATGAAACCTAAAAAAATACAGAATGCTTGGTCAGAGAGTTGAACTTTGGTTTTCCAAACCACCTATCTAAAGCTGGCTCATCACCTTCCACACAATTATATTGTTTCCAGCTGGAAGCAGTGACCGTCCCTTACATACATTTCAACAGCCTCACTTATGTGGTGAACTTGAAGTTGTATCTGTGTGTAGATTAAAAGTCTTACATCCAGATGCTACCACCTTCATCAAACAGGGTCTGTAGATTGCCTCATTAACATTTTCAAGCTCCTGTTTGGTTGTTTAGGTTAACTCTGACATGTCTCTAATCAGGTGCTTTTATTTTTCAATTTGACAACTTATCTTGCATCTTGTTTGTCAGGTCTCATGTGGGCATATGGTATGACTCTGCCACTTGCACTTTGGGCAAGTTATGTAATCAGTGTGTGCCACATCATTGTAATACTGAACACTACAGAGGCCTTATCTGTGGTTAGATTTGATTTTCTTTTTAGGAATTTGTATTGTGACAGGTACAACTTGTGGGGAATTGATCTGATCGTGCAGTGCATCATGAAAAAAAAAACATGAAAATGGGTTTAAACCCCATGTAGCCGTGGAAAACCTGTTTTGAAAGAAGTGAACGATGCATAGATCTGTACCCTTCAGTGCAACTTAACAACTTGCTTGTAATGTAAGGGTTAAACATAGTAAAGCACGCCCTGTGATAAGGAGGTCACTAGTTTCCCTCAGCTCTGTCTCTCTGCTCACTGATACGGGACAGATGAGGATGGGATGTATTTTGCAGGGCGTACCCCTCTGTCTGTGAAAGGAAGTGAGGTTTGAAGGTCAGGATAGCGTTGCTAGGATTGCGTAATGGAAGTTTTGCGTGTAAGGCCTTGACACAGCTGCTTCACATATAGTCACAGCTGGCTGGATAGTGTTATCTACTTGGGTACAGAGTTTTTCTTTCCCCACAAGTTTGCTTTTTTTGACTCGTCCCAAAACACAGAAGCCTTTAGCTTGGTGCTGCAAGATAACATTGGCCGAACGTGCCACACAGTGATATCATTGCTTGTGCAGAGCTGTACTAACATAGACGGTTGTTGTATGGTGCCCTGTTGGGTGTAACGTCATCAGGAGTTTATAACCCCAGTGCCTTCTCACACTCTTCAGAGTGTCTTTTATATGTGCAAAGTAAAATGTTTTGTATTTTTAGTCAGAAATGTCATGATCATTGTCATACATGTGTCTGAAATCTGCAGACAGTCACAAGTTGACATTTGGCAGTTTTTGAGTTAGATTACTGTTAGTTTTAATAAGAAATAAGTGATAGGCCTTGTTCCCCTCAGTTACAACAATGTCAAATATTGTAGTCACAAAGAAGCAAAAAGGCCAAAGGGAGAAGGACAAATCGCATAATGCTTGGGTATTGAATGAGAATATTCTGACTCCTACTATGTGTAGCTCCACAGACTCGGCTGTGTCTTCCAACAATGGCTTCTTGCAGGAGTCTCGGCAGCTGTGTTCTGCTTTACCAGACACAGCCAGAGACTCTTTTCAGAGACGTGCTCTGTGAGGTATGGTGTTAGTAATCGTCTGGAAATGTACAACTCGAAACCACAGCTCTTTACCAAACAGTGGTATAATATTACCATCAAGGTTCAAGAAACACAGCTGGATAAAAAAAGTTTTTTTCATTTTTTTTAAAAAATCTGTCACATTGACAGTGCATCCAGAAACATTACAAGTGTTACAAATTGCGGGAGTTGCAGCTAAAAATAGTCACAAGTTTTATCATGTGATGGAAAATTAAACTGGACTTAAGTTTGTCTTACATATCATTCTCAAAGAAGGAAGTTTCTCTGTTTTATATAGTTACAAATACAATGTGAAAGTGAATGTAAAGTGGGAAACATTAATGAAAAGATGAGAACAGTTTTATCTTTAATAAATCAGATAAACAAAACCATCCAAAATACAAAAAATATTTATAGTATTTACGTAATAGCTGGGTGGCAGTACTCTGCTCTAACTGGTTTACGGTCATCTGTGTGTTGGCCTTGACCTGGGAATTGACCTTTTTATCTGCTTGACATACTCAAAGGATATTATTATCATTATTATTAGTTGGCTTGAAGATTGAAGCCTATGTCCAAGACTAACACCATCACATTATTGTGTTGTAATACTAGAGATTGTGAACCTGTGTTACACTTTAACTGCTGTCACTGTGACTGATAGAATATTGCTATTTTCACTGGTGTTTAGCCTAACAGTTAAAATATTGGCTTTCCACTACATAGTATGTAGTATGTAGCCTTGTCATAAAACCTGCATACAGTTTTAATATATACATGTAAAATATATGAAAAAAAGTAAAATGACTGGTGTTGTGTTTTGGGTTGTAAGAGTGACACAGCTCATCTTTCCTGTTTGATGTGACGTTAACCCGTGTTTTTGTGTCTCTGCTCTTTCCTCCCATAGGAAATGACCTAGAGGCCTTACAGATACATTGTGCTTTTGTCGCTCCAATCTGGATCTGTGGAGTCCAGTGAGATCTGGAAGCGTACTTGTTTCCTTAGAGAGTAATATCTACCTCAGCCAGAGACAGGTCAGAGACCAGTAAGTTGCTGGAGACTTCAGACTGGCAGACAGAGATATCAGCTGGCCACTTGCTCACTGCCTGCTTTTTGACAAGGATTTGAGACGGACTGGATCTGTCTGCCCTTCGCCTCCCACTGCTCCTCTACCAGCCAGTGCACAAGCAAAGCCGAAGCCACATCCTTCCTGCATTTACTCACTCCTTTTTATCCCGTTGTTTTATTAGTTATTTTCCAGTCGTGCTGTTGATCAGTGTCTCATTTTCCTTGGATTAATTTTTCACTCTTGGTTTCAGCTTTTAGAAGGATTTCCCAATTTTATTAGTGCAGACTCGTCATACTGTAAGATTGATTTTTGTCTCAACAACAAAGGAAAGCTAAAACTTGACTTGTAGTACTTGTAAAAGTAAGGCAACTTTTTGACTTTCCTTCCATGTTACCATAATTTAGTTTGACGCTGGAAACAGGGAATTTGGGAGTGTGTCTGTGCTGTTTTTTAAGCTAAAGCTGAAGTGTCTGCAGCAGGCCTGCATGTAAGAATTTCAGTCAGCCTGCCAATTTTTTCAATTGTCCTTAGACCTCACCCCTTCCCGTGTGTTGCCTCTCCAAAGGGCAAACTGAGATGAGCTTCTGGCAGGTGGAATCCTTACGCTGTCTTTTTACATAATTTACAGACTTTCAGGATTGTTTGGTGTGGTGTTTTTGTAAAGAGGACAATAGCATTTGGTGGGGAAAAGTAAACAGAAAACAGGAGCTTCCGGTGCTGTTGCACCACTTATGTATTGTTGTAGTGCGCAGGAAAGTAAAATGGACTACAAGCGTCGCTTTTTGCTCGGCGGGTCCAAGCAGAAAGTGCAACAGCACCAGCAGTACCAAATGCCTGAGCTGAGCCAGACCCTGAGCGCCCCCCTGGCCTCCTCTTGTTCGGCTTCTTCACCCATTGGCACTGGTGTGGGCATGCCTGGCAACTGCCACACATCCCCTTCTGCTGCCACCACTGCGGTTGCGGACATCCAGCAAGGCATCTCTAAGTATTTGGATGCCCTGAACGTGTTCTGCCGGGCCAGCGCCTTCCTCACAGACCTTTTCAGCAGTGTGTTCAGGAACTCTCACTATTCCAAAGCAGCTATGCAACTGAAGGACGTGCAGGAACACGTCATGGAGGCGGCCAGCAGGCTGACTGCAGCAATAAAGCCTGAAATTGCCAAGATGCTGATGGAGCTGAGCGCTGGTGCTGCAAATTTCAAAGACCAGAATGACTTCAGCCTGCAGGATGTTGAGGTAGATTCTCACACATTATTCACCATCTCTCTACCACATATACTGCTTGTTCAAACTGTTACATCATGTTGACTTAAGTAAAATATCTGTCCCGTGTCTGCCACTAACCAAAACAATATTGACTTTTCCTAGTTGACTGTTTGCTGTGGAAAGAAATAAGCTGAAATGCTACTGTTAAGCACCACACACTTTATTATGTTCATTTACTCATGAAAATGAATATAACAGAGGTGAACAGAAGGTACTAAGAAGCTTAGCTGCTTTCTGCTGCTCAGTGAATCAGTACTTCCTGGCTCAAATAGGATCCTCACGCCCAGTGCTAAGCTGGTGTCAGGATGTGAGAGTTAGGTGTGAAAAACACTGGGGACATGAGAAGAAAAGAAATCTCTTGTCAGCCTGAACACCACACTGTTTTTCCACACTGCTGAATTTACTGTTGTGTAAAATGTGAAAAGCAGTCGCCATGCTGTTTCCTGTGATTGTAATAGAAGATCTGGTGATTGATGCAGTAATTTTACTGGTACTACAGTAATGTGGTAATCATATTACTCTCTCTGGCTCACATTTCTTTTGTATGACTCTTTCCTAAACTGTTGAATTGCTTATTTATCCTCCGTCATAGCTAATTAGTGAGGATAGAGTTCTTAATACAAGTGTGTCTGAGCATTAATTTCAGAGAAGTGTTGAACCTGGTGTTGTTACTGCGAAAACAAGAAGAGTCTGATACCTGTCACATTTTGTATACATACACTACTCACAAAAAGTTAGGGATATTTGGGAAATATTTGAGAAATAAGTAGGCTGCCACAACAATCAGTGTTCTAATCCTGTTGTTGTTATAGAAACAAGTGCTTCATTAAGTAATAATCAGGAACTAATATTTTTGGCCTTACTGATGGTATTTATCAGAGTGATCCCATTGTGAGTTTTGCTGCATTTGTTCACATACAGTATATAGTCTTATGTGGTGCCTTCAGCATCAAGTATCTTTATACTTAGCTAAGCATGATGTGAAGACACATAACAAACACTAAATTCACAACACTTCTGCTGATGATCATCTCTCTGTGGATACAGCAAAAAATAAACTACTGAAGATAGATACTGATAGATAAGAGATCATTTTACAATTGACATGTCAATCATGGTTGAATCTTGCTCAGATTTTAACTTATCTCTCTCAAATCTTTAATTTACTCACTTTGAGTTCAAGTGTATATATGGATTGCACATAGGAGTCTTCATGTTTTAGACTTTTATAGCTGCTTTTCTTATCATATCTGACAAATGACAGGGGCTGTAGCAAAGTGTCACAGGTTGACCCGTGACACACATCAGAAAGAGGCTCCTCAATAATAGTTTTGTTTGTAGCATGGAGTGGATACATGGCTACAGCCAAGACACAGGGGGTACTTTAGGACTTCAGTGGATGTGGCTGAGCCCAAAACAGGAAACACTTCTGCACCACAGTCAGTAAAATCTGACTCTCTGTGGTCTGGGATATGCACAGATGAATATTAGAGGAAGCCCAAGTCTGTGAAAGTTTAGACCGCATGGCTTGGCACTCAGATTTGCTGTCTGGCCCCAGGCATAAAGAGCCCATTTGTTAAAGCAGAGAATGAAATATACTAATGCTTCCCTATACAATAGCCTTATTCCACTGGACCTCTGAGAAAACACTGCACGTATACATTAAATATAATGTACAGTAAAGGGCCACTTGAACAAAAATGGTAAGGTTCAAGAGCAAAGCAAGAATGATATGGTAACAACAAATGTTAATAGAAGTATTGTTTGTACAGTGCCGTTGTAGGGTAGTGCTCACCACTGAAAAGTGTTGTGAGACAGGCAGTGTGGCAGGTTTTGAACAATGTTTGCATCCAAAATCATTTATGCTGTGGAAATGTTCTCATAAGGCAGAGCTAACGACACGAGATATCAGAATGTTATCGCCATGCACTGTAGTTAATTTAATCTGCAACATCATACATTAATGTCTCATGAATGAGACATTAATGTATGATTAATGTCTCATGAATGAGTCTCACACATAAGTCACCTACAGCTTTTGTTTCGCTATCAGAGTTGTTTTATTCTGAAAGAAAGAAGCTTTTTGCGCACACACAGCTCTAACTTGTTTGGACCTATCTTGAGATAATTGCTGTTAATTCAGCTCATATCTGACAGTGTCATGTTTTTTGTGGCTGTAAACGGTATCTTCTTTGTCTGCATGAGTTGAGGAATGCTGTTTGGCAGCTGGATGTATTATGAGGTCTTCAAAAAGAACCAAATGCATTTGAGTTTGGGGAGTTATGGTATGTGAATCTTTTCCACCTCTTTTCCCCCCCTTGCTCACATCGCCTTCTCCTCTTTCTGTCTTTTGCCCAACCCCTTCTTTTTTTTCACAAAAGCCCCCATAAGTTCAACCCACCGGCCAGTGCAGTCTGCAAAACAACCCACTTCTTTTTTTCCAAATCAGCACGCAGCTCCCTGGCTGCACAGAGTGACTCCACTGCCAGATATACATGAAAATGTCACGGTTTGTTTATAGACTGTTTGCCTAGCTTGTAAGTTTAAACCACAGAGTGAAGACCAGTGGAAGACAGAGGGGTCCCTGCAACCTGGGAGACCTTCATAACTTCTCCATTTAGAAAACTGTAGAAGTCTGCCCATCAGACCTTGCTACACACTTCTCTCTGCTCCTGATGACTGAAATGAACATTTCAGTGGCAGCAAGGATCACATAAGGAAACTATTAGCTCAAAAAATGTCTGTCTCAAAAGTACAAAAAGCCATCTCCGGTAACATCAGTTGGAGTGGAGCTTATGAGTTAGGCTGAAAACAATGTAGATTGTTATGGAGTAAATTGTTGTCTGTCACTTTTAGGTCAGTGTAACATTTCTGGTCACACTCCTGCTTTTATTTTAGGGATCAGTGTGTACAATATAAGGGAATTTATTGGAATAAATACAGTATAATGATCCATATTTTTCAACTTGTATATAATCAGGAGTTAAACAAATAATTGTTTTTCTGTACCTTAGACTTAGACTTGCCCCTCAAGAATGAACAAAAGACAAATCAACAATGCAATGTTATGGAATGTCATTCTTGTCGTCATTCTTTTCTTGAAACAACATTCAGAGAGAAACTTTGGGGTTACGGTTGCGTGTCTGTGAGAGTGACAGGAAAACCGAAGATTCAGAAAAAAGAAAAGATTTAAGGAAAGACTGACACAGCTAACTAGGATGGGCTGCTTTCTTTTTGTTTTCCCTCATAGAGCCTCATACTCCCTTTGTCTACAAAAGGTCTAGAACTCAGGAACGCTGTTCTCCTAGATTTGCTACACTGATACTGCAGGTGCTCTCAGAATATGAAAATATAAATGTTCGTGGAATTATGATTCACCTTGTTTGGGCCTGAGAGGGACCCACCGTCAGCCTGGCTCTGCTGCACTCTTGTTTCTCATACTTTCCATGACTGTGTGGGATACTGCACAGCCAATCACATGTGTTATCCATTATCTTGTGCTGCAGCCATGTCCTCATTTTTTCCCCTCACTTGTTTATTGTCCATGACTTTGTACCATTTGGGGTAGTATTTGATCTCATTGTCATCTTGAGTTCCTTATTAGGATGCTTTGCATATGCTGGTATCAGCTTTCAATATTTGGCTGTATATTATCCCTCCTATCTTCATTATCAGGATGTACGTGTCTCCTGTTATCTAATATTTGTCAGAAAATAAATCCACATTGAGTGACTGAGTTGCTCAACATCCACAGCAGGAGCAGGAATTTCTCATCTTGCACGCCTTGGACCTGTGTCTGTGTTTATCAAATCTCTCAGTGTCAGCTTGGAGGAGGCAGAGGAATAGGCAGTAAATAGTTGGTTCCTAAAGTTTGGCACTTCTGGTCAAGCAACATATTTTTTCAAGTGAAATTAAGTAAATAAAACACAACTCACTGCAGCAAACATACATGTAAAAACAAACCTTTCTTCAAACGCCTAACAAACGTAGAAAAATAAATACACTACTTATAGCAATTGGAAAATTGTGGCAGTCTGCTAAGATTTATAAGATTGATGTTTGATAGATTGTAAATGCTTTTGTAGCCTTTTTTGGATTTATGAATATTCATCAGCTCTCCACAGGACAAATCTGTCTGGGTTTGTGGGTCATCTTTCCTCTCATTCAGCCTTGTGGTCGACATTTGTGGCTCAGAGTAAAATATCTTTACAGCTAATTCCTAAATTGCAATGAAATTTGCTATAACATTCTGAGGTCCCTTGAGTAGTAATTTTGGACATTAATCTAGTGTGACTAGCAGGTCAAAATATATTAACATTTGCTAGAGTTGTTGCAGCCAGTTATGGTTTCATTGCTGTTTGACCCATGAAATATTGGAATGGATCTGGATAAACTGGCCAATTTTCCCTTCTTTTCATATGCCATGATTGGCTGTTAGCACTGGCGCAGGTATGCCCTTCTAGATCTCGATTGATTACCTTAGGTGCAACATTTGATAGAGACATTTGGAATCCCTACCGGATGAATTATAGAAACACTCATTCACCAAAATTACGTTTTTCCATTTTGAGTCAGAGTGTCTGTCTGGTAATTGTTTTATTGCAGAATACCAGGCACAACATTCTCAACCATGTTTAATTTTGTTGTGGTTCTAATTAGCACCTTAGCATGCTAACCTGTCAACAAAGATAGCAAGAATTATAATGTCAGCATGGTAGCGTTGTCAGAGTGTGCATGTTGGAATGCGGATCTCAGCATTCAGTTCAAAGCCCAACTCCTGCCTAAGAGCTGCTAGTGAAGCTGTAGTCCATTAGTCTTGTTTCTTGTTTTCTTTCAGCAAATACACATAAACACATATCATTTTAACAATATTTTAAAGGACTCGATGAAATATAAATCTTGTCATCCAGTCAGTATGGATACCGATGCAGAATAACTGAGATATAGGGACATAGGCCTAGAGATATAGGGATTTTGCATGTTTTCCTGTTGACTTTGACAAAGGTACATGGGGTCAGTCCTGTGACCTTTTAGATTTTGGAATTGTCCAAATGGGTGTCTTTAGGAAGAGGAAAAACGAATAGTTCTGAACTCACTGCTTTTATTTCTCCATTGAGCACAGTGACTCAGCAAATGTGTTTAGTATAATCACTTTGTTTTTTTGCTTCTCAGGACAAGGAAATGGCTCATACATACAGACCTTGTTTGTTATTTCATAGTAGATATGCTAAGCTACAGTGTAATAACAATCACAACTAACAATTGGTGGTTCACAAAACATTGAAGCAGCTATTAAAATAAGCTATATAATGTTAAATAAAATTTAAAAGCCTTGGCACAGACTTTCCAAAGATGTTGATGGATTTGCCGTTTAGTTTAGAAACCAGTAAAACCTTGAGTAGTTGGAGATCTCATTCCATCAGTCTTTCACATCCTCGACTTTTGGTTCCATTAAGTGTGGTGTGAGAGAATCACGGTAGCAGTGTCCAGTTGTCCATGTCTGCCATTAGATAGCAGCAGTATGTTTCCATCTTTGCACCTCTGCTTCCCCCTGAGATATTTTCAGCAGGTACCTGAAAAAGAAAACCTGTGACCATGGTGGCCCTAGGGTGTCGTGTTTCTCTTATTTTGCTAACTGGACAACAAACAGCATCTAAACCTGGACTATTCTCTGGAGGTGTTATAAGAATATAAGAAATTTTTTTTTACTAAAAACATTTTTTTTTAAATTCACAGAAACTAAATAAGCTACTGTGATGAGGGAAGTGGATATATTTTTATTATCAACCTGGAATTAGCAATAAAATTAACTGTGACACAGGAATGACAGCAGACCTCCATGAAAGGGAATAATAAAATTGACTTACACGTGTGTTACTGTTGTGAAATGGAAAATAAGTTTTGGTACTCAAACAACATAATATAAGCTCAACAGGTTGCAGCTGCTGTTTCGTCTCCCTGTTTTTGATATATGAGATTGTGGACAGTTGTATCTCAGTTTCAGTCTCTGTTTCATAATCATTACACCTCTTCTATCCATATTGTTTCATGTCTCAAACTTTCTGACTTGTGTTTGTTAATAATGGATGCCCCTCAGAATGAAGACTTTGTAACAATATTGTTTGTTGTGTCTTTGCAGGTACTGGGTCGGTGCTTCCTCACCGTGATGCAGGTCCACTTCCAGTTTTTATCACAGGCTTTGCAGAAGGTCCAACCTGTGGCTCAGTCCTGCCTGGCAGAGGCTCTTGCCCAGGCCCAGGAACGTTGTGCCAATGCCCGCTCCCAAAGCTCCAGCCTTGGACCCCTTACAGAGCTGGAGGAAGCCTCCCGCTCATGGAAAGGTGCAGCTGAGGTATGTAGTTGCAGGGCACCCCATGACTCTTCCAGGTCTGGGCCTTGGAGCCATTTGTGTTTGTGGTTTTTCACATTGTCGAAAAAAGCCCACCTTGTCTGATTCTCTCGATTTCACATTTTCATTTCATCATTAATTTTTTTTGTTTTTGGGATGTAGTTTGCCAACTAGAAGAGTGCGATATACATATCGTCTGCGATGGTATCGAATATTTTGTTTTGACAATATGGTATTTTACATTATCGAGTATTTCTACTATCTCCAAAAGAAAACAACTAAATGTTTTGAACAGCATTTTATGCAGAAAAAAAATCCAATTTTAAAGAATATGGTCAGATTATTGTTACCTGACAGTTTTAAAAAATAATCTTGATCTTTTTTTGCCCATATCTTACACCCCATTGAGAACCTGTGTTGCAATGTTCTACATCTCTTTAAGCCACAAACCTTGTAGGGGAGGCTGTTTTGTAAGAGGACCTAATCCCCAGGCTGATCAGTCCCTCTGGCCCATGTTGAGCTTTGTTGTGTACAGTGAGGCAGAGAGGAGAATCGTGGGTAGATTGATCTGTTAAGCTCTGGCATGCAGAGTGTGAGCCCTGAGGGGACTGGGTTTGGATAGATCCTGATAGAATGTGCTGGGGGGGTTGTTTACACAGGGAGGCGGTCAGGACATTATTTCAGAAGCCACATGCATGTTTTTTTTCGTCATCTAGAATTTGAATTAGAACCTGTGTTAGAAAGAAAAACTTTTTATTCTCAGATATTTTTGCTTCTTTCGTTCACCTAGAGAATATTGCCTATAAAACCGTAAGGTAACTGCGATTAGTCTTAACAACTCTCTTTAGGGTATTATTCACTCATTTCCAAATATGTCATGCTCTGTGTGAGTTGGTGCTGTTGAACTGTGGCTGTTTCCGATGTCGCTCTGACCCAGGACACTGTTGTGTGCTGCTGTTTCCTCAGGCGACAGCGAGGCTTAGAGAGAGGGGCCGGGACGGCTGCCTGGCAGGCATCCAGGTTCAGCAGCTCTTCTGCTCCAACAACACCAACATCCCTGAGCACCAGCTGAAAGAACTCAACATGAAGATTGACAATGCTTTACAGGTACAGTATAATCCTAATGACCACAGCAGAGGAATCCCAGTCACTTGTAGATTATTCTTAAAAGTTTAAGTAACTATGGCAAGAATAATATGATGGTGTTCGATTGTGTTATTTAACATCAAAACCTAATGTTGTCTCTGATGTAAAGCAAAGTCATGTTTTCTCCTCATCTCCAGGCATATAAAGCAGCACTAGAGAGCCTGGGCCATAGTGAGTATGCACTGAAGGCTGGCTTTCACCTTAACCCCAAAGCTGTGGAGGCAGCATTACAGGTAATTTCACTCTCAAAAGTTGATCAAATATTGATAAATAGAATGGCAAGTCATTTAAGGTAATCTATTTTAATGGTATTGATCAATACAATCTCAGAGTCAGTGATTGCAATTCTTGTTTTTTTCCTCTACTTTTAGCTTAAAATCTTACTGATTTGTAACTTGGAAAGGCACAGTCACTTTATAGTTTTCATTGCTGTGTGTCCCCATCTCGTGACAATGTATTTTGCATTTTTTCTGTTGTGCACATATTTGCATATGTGCGTATGTGCAGGGCTGCTGCAGTGAAGCAGAGGCCCAGCAGGCAGGGAGGATACAGACCACCTCCCAGCCTATACAGTGTGAGCTGCCCACCATCCCTGTGCAGATCGGCTCACATTTCCTCAAAGGAGTGTCCTTCAATGAGTCAGCGGCTGAAAACCTCAAACTGAAAACGGTGCGACCTCTGAACCCCCACAGCTTCACATCAGTTATACCATCACTATAGTCGTGGTTTTAGTTTCCCCCATTTAGTTGTGCCATTGCATTCTCTGGGTCACAAGTTTAAGTAAAAGCAGCTTTTTATTACATTTGTAGATTCTTTATTTTGGGTATTGAGTAATAAAGTGGAAGATATTTAGATTTGAAGTTGTGTTTTTGTAGAGTAAAACTAGCAGACAAACACTGTGGCTGACTTTTCTGTTGATGTCTCCTCAGCACACGATGCTGCAGCTCATTAAAGAGGCGCTGGGACAGAATGGCGTTACACCCAGGGACGACTCTCCCGTCACAGAGGTCCTAAACCATGTCTGCCCATCCAGCTGGAGAGGAGCCTGCAAAACAGCTGCCCAGCTGTTGTTTGCCCAGGCTGGTCTGGTGAGTAATCATGTTTCAGTCCAGGGTTGACACAGTACTACAGGCTTATTTCCGATTTTGAACACACTGCATTTTGACACTGGACATAAAACCTTTTATCTTTTTCCAAATGAGTTGAAAGGTTTCCTAATTTTTATCCTGTCATTAAGTCCTGACATTATACAGATTGATTTGAATAGCGTGCACTATAATTATCCTGCCTGGATAAGAATAGATGTACTAATTTGACATTCAATTAATACTCAACTAAAAAAGCTGAGCAGTGAATGGTAACATAAGCTGCATGTCTCTGCTTACATTCAAGCAGATGCATACAGCCATGTGGCATTTGTTCTGGATTTTATTTACTACATATGATTATTGTGGTTTTCCACGATTCCCTGCCTTTTATGAGATTGAATCTCTTTAATAGAAAAATCTATTTGGAAAAGCTGTCAATCGTAACAGTTAAAATTTTGTAAATTCTAATTTTTTGTCTTCTTGCAGCTATTTTTTACTATCGTACTTTTGTGTATGCGATAAACAGTTGTGTAGAATATGCTCCGCCTGACCCTCATTTAATATTTTGTTCTTATTAACGTCAGTCACCTCAGTGTAGTCGATACTGCAGAACAATGGAAAAGAGGTGACGTGCCAATGTGATCAGGCCTGTTGTTTTTCACGGACACTTCAGCTGAAGTTACTGAGTCCTCTCCCTTTGTGTGTCTATGGGTTAGGCTCCTTGCATACCTTTGTGTGTCAAGATTTGTAATTGAGATGAGGAGATCTGTTCTCTTGCTTTGAGGCAGCCGGGAGGTGTAAACAAACACCGGAGAGACACAAAAGGGAGCAAACATCCCTGCAGCATCTGGGTGAAGGATGGGCTCATCTGGGTTGAGAGGTAGTTTCAGACACAGGGAGGGAGGGTCAGCAGCAGAACTCTTCTCAGAGTAACACCAGTGTGTTTATGCTTCAGTGTTTATTTCCTCTGTGTGGTCTGCCCTGGTCTGCGTGTCAAACCAAGGGAGAGTTCCCACTTACTCTGCCTGCCCCATGTTAACTCTAAAACAATCCCTGGATGATGGAAGAGTGTTCCTCCTTATCTTTGCCTTTTGTCACATTAAGCCCAAGATAGATCACACACTGCACAGACTCACATCTTTTTTGAACATGTACATATTATGATTTGATGATGGTTATGTTACTATAAATAATTTTTGTTTTCCTTATGTATATGAATTTAAATATACAAACACACACACACATACACACACACGCACATACACACACATTTTTTTTCCTTCCAGACACATTTTTTCGAAATAAAGTAATGAACTATCTAACTAATCTTTCCCACACTTTCTTAAACTGTTGTACATAAATACTATAAATACTGTACATAAATTAACAATCATGCACAGTCCACACCCTCGCAGTCTTTCCCCTCCTTGTTAAATATCTTTTGCAGTCAAACAACACTCACAGTAATGATCATCATATCTGTCCTGGAAACTCCCCCTTGAGTTTCAGATTCTAGAGAGAAATGTCATCTTTGTCTGTTTTGCTGCTTGTTCCTTGTCTCTCCTGCCCTCTATGACCTTGTCATATGAGTTTCAACATGGCTGAAAGACTTTGTGCATGTGGGGCTTTCTCACATGGGAAGCAGAGGGTTTCTAAGGATACACCTGCTTTTTAAATAACAATAGGGTAATTTCCTGCAATACAGGAAATAGACTCCTCCCACCTTCTTTCCCTCTTTGTGACCTAACTGCACAAGGAGCCAAGGCCACTTTCAAAGAACTTGCAAATATATTTGAGTAGCAGCAGACAGGAAGGCTGGCCTGTTTGTTGTCACTGGCTGGCTGAATGTGTCCAGTTTCCTCACCTTGAACCCCCTCTAGCATGCTTGGTTGGTGGTGATTAATGCCAGACGACAGTAAAATGTTGATGTTACCATGGATGGCATAGTGCTAAATCAGATGAGTTTAAACATTGTAAAGGTTTTCTTCTCAGCTGTTTAAATGCTGGTATGCCGAGCTGAAAGGAGTTAGAGTGCTTGCACAAGCTGAATTCACAGTAAAGCAACAAATGGCTCTGATGAGCATTTTTCTTTGAGGGGATGAAGAGACAGGTTTGTTTTCATGTCCCCTCAGGTGGTTGTGGATACAGCTCAGATTGAGAACAAGGAAGCCTATGCTCCCCAGATCACTTTGGAGGGCTCCAGGGTGGTGGTCCAAGTTCCTTCTACATGGTGAGTACATCAGGAAATGTTGTTTTCACATGGGTTGCTATGTAAACTTGTAGGTGCCATGGCCAAAGGCAGCTGGAATAAAGATACTCCTTATTGCAGAGTAAACACATTTGCAATAAGCATACTTAGATACAGTACAGTCATGACCACATCATGAAATAAAAATGTTCCATGATGCAGAAAGAGCAGGAAGAGTACCCTGTCAAGATCATTCTGGTACTGTGGCTTTTGTGTTAGAGACATTGGGTTGAAGCTGTAGTTCAAGCATCATTGTGTGTTCATACATGTTCAGGTGTCTGAAGGAGGACCCAGCTACTATGTCCTTGCTCCAGCGCAGCTTGGACCCAGAGAAGACGCTTGGACTAGTGGACATGCTCTACACAGCTGTGTTTGACATCAACAGGTGGAAGGAGGGAAAGTAAGTCATGTAATGTGAAATAACAGGAAACAACCATTAATTTTTTCCAGATTGATAGGGTGATGTACAGATGCTATCTGATATTGAAGGTGACTTCACACTTAACCTGTTGAAACGGAACTGAACTAAGTACAGTCCATCAATCCGTGGTTAGGAAGACACGTCTTTTTATGAGACTCCCCACTAGGCATGCAAACAGACAGCATCAGAAAGCATCAGACAGATGAGGCTGCTAAATACATTGTGATGCTGTACACATTTGTTAGATGAAAACTATCAGTATTGTACATTGCAACCATCTCACTGGCTGTGCATCAACCAGGACGTGGTGACACATAGTGTTATCATTTTTTGTTTATATGCTACTTGGAGTCTCTATGTGTATAGGAACCAGAGATGCATACAAAAACTGGAAGGAGGGTTCAGAAGGCTCTGAAAAGGGCTTGTGTCACCTGCCTTGAGCTAATAATAAGTCATTCTTTGTCCCCTCTAAAGAGAGCAGGCCTTGCCCACAATTCAGATACAGCTGCAGAGGGAGAGTCCAGACTATGGCGGCCATGCAGACCTCCCCCCAGGCACCAGCACCAAGACCTCCAGTGGATTGCCCAAAACAATATCCAAGTTGACTTCCAAGTTCACCAAGAAGGTCTCATCCAGCTCGAATAGTGGTGGCAGTTACTCCATCCCAAACACCCCGTCTCGAAGCATGATAACAAGCAGTAGCTCCGAGGAAAAGACCAAGAGCCTGGGCCGTAGTGACGGGAGGCTACACAGCATCCTGCAAATGGGAAGCCTGTCCTGCACCACTGACCCTTCACAGCCAGGCCAGCTGGCCAACGGCTCGGTGTCTGAGGATCAGGGGATGAACCTGCCAACTGACCAAGAGATGCAGGATGTCATCGACTTTCTCTCAGGATTTAACATGGGTAAATCTCAGCAGGCCTCGCCTTTGGTCAAGAGGAGGAACTCTGTGGCATCTGCCAACCCTGCCGAGCTGAAGCCACCAAGTGGACCTTCGCCAACATTGCAGTCTATCTCTCATAGTGCCCTCCAGCTTCCTGCTCAGACAATGCCCCAGCCTCAGCCTCAGCCCCAGCCTCAGCCCCCTTCAGTGCAGAAGCAGCAACAGCCTCAACCGCAACCACAGCCACCTCCTCCACAGCAACAGCAACCCCAGCAACAGCAGCCGCCTCCTCCACCTCAGCAGCCTTCCCCTCAGGCCCTGCAGTACTACCAGCACCTCCTGCAGCCCATGAGTCAGCAGCAGCCACCTCCTCCACAGCTTCCTCCTCAGCAGACCCCACCACAGGTCCTGCCACAGCAGAGAGTTGCAAGCAAATGGCTCGGCACATCTGGGCAACAACCTCCACCTCAAGGGCTGTCACCTCTGGGTCCCATTGGGCAGTGGGGTTCCCCTGGTCTGCCAGATCTGAGCTCAGACTTGTACAGTCTGGGCCTGGTCAGCACCTACATGGACAGTGTCATGTCAGAGATGCTTGGTCAGAAGCCACAGGGGCCCCGCAACAACACATGGCCCAACAGGGATCAGAGTGAGGGAGTGTTTGGAGTCCTGGGAGACACTTTGCCTTTTGACCCAGCAGGTGAGATCCATCTTTTTGACTTGTTCACTGGTTTCTGTTTCCGATTGACACATTTGTCAACACAAGTAATAATACAAACTGAAAGTATAGAACTCAGAAATTAACTCTATTAAGTCAGCCTGCAGTCTTAATAGACATAACACTCACATCTGGTTGGTGCAGTAGGTAACCAGCCAACAGAAGGTTATTCCTCTAAATTCATATCTTTATTGACTCTGTAGAATTTCGTGCTGCCAAAGGAATCTAAAGCTGTTTATGTTTTTGTCGCCATTCATGCAGAATCCAGACGACACTGGGCTCTGATCTGAACATAATTAATATAGGACAGATAGTAGGAGCAGCTGTTTTCCGATGCAATTGTTGGTGTATGCTAAATTTAATTTGTGACAGGTTCTATTTTTACCATGCAGCAGACTCTCTTTTGATTGCAGCCAAGGTCTATTGTGCAAAGTTGAATTACAGCTATTGTGATTTTTCTGCTATGGTCGACAGTCTGGCTAAACGGATAGAGCTCCAGGGAGCCAAAGAGAAAAGCTGAGGGTGTCAGAATCTCATAGTTGTGTTTATCCTCCTTTTTCATGCGCAGTTGGCTCCGATCCAGAGTTTGCACGTTATGTTGCTGGCGTCAATCAGGCCATGCAGCAGAAACGGCAGGTGCAGCACATCCGTCGCCCTAGCAACACACGCGGCAACTGGCCAATGCCTGATGAGCCGCACAGGACCTGGTCCCACCCTGAGTATTACAGTGAGGGGTATGTATCCACACATGGCTTCTCCGTTGCCTCTGATCTCCTGCAATACAAGCGGTTGTTTAATTAAGAAAATTAATAAATCATCATACTGTATTATTTATATATGCAAATATCACAGCTATGAAGAACAGGCTACATTCACAGACATGCCTTGTCTAATATGTTTTTAGTCAGTGGTATTTAGTGACGAACTGTTTGAAGGTTATTTGTAGCCTAAATTTATTATAGTGTATGATAGTGGTGGCCTGAGTTATGATATAATTATTAATGTGGCAGACATCATAGATGTGTGAGGCATTTGCCACCTTTATTATGACTGTTGTTATTTAATTATTCCCACAAGTGTGACACACCATCCTGCTAAGTGACTAATAGAAGAAAGGAGGCAGCAGTAAACAAGCAGCCGTCACTGCAGTGGCAACTCAATTGTAAACCACATGCAATAATGCTGTAATATATGGAAAGAATTTGAATCCTTAATTAATTTTCTTACTCTGTGCCATCAAATAAATTGTTATGTTGTTCAGTATGATATTGTTGACAGTATAATGGAAACAATGCTCATATTACCTCTGCTTGTGTCCTCAGTGAGGCTGTGAACAGCAGCTGGTCAGCCAATCAGGGGGACTCGGCCAGCTCCAGCGATGAGACGTCCTCAGCCAATGGTGACAGTCTGTTCTCCATGTTTTCTGGGCCAGACCTGGTAGCAGCAGTTAAACAAAGGAGGCAAGTCCCAAACTCATCTACTGTAGTGGCTTTGTCTTGACTTGTTATGTTGCAGACTGCAGCTCAGCTGTGTTTTATGTTTCATGTGAGCATGTTCTCTGTTCTCAGAAAACACAGCTGTGGCGAGCCAGAGGTGTGCACCCTGCCCTCGCCACCTCTCCATCACATTAGTGATGATAGCCAGGTAAAGTATAAACTTCCATATTTCCTTGTATTAATCACCCCACATTTGATTTTAAAACAAAACATTTAAAATGGATAATTTTTTATTGGACTTAATCAGGTGCAATATCTGGTGGTTGAAGTCTGTTGTGTCTCAGGGTTTCACGTATGTTCACATTTGGTAAATGGTTCATTCTTACCGTCCTGGGCTCTGTGACTGGTATCTGTCACATTTACTGAGCTTTTAAGTGCCAAACAGTTGGCTGAATTACTAAGTCAATATAACATCAGAATGATTTATACATTTTACAGTAGCCGTCGTGTAGCATGTTAACTGTCTGTTATGCTCCACAGGACAGCAAAACTAAAACCTGGCCTCCCAAAGCACCGTGGCAGCACTCCACCCACACCAACACAATGCCCAATCCCAGTTCTTCCTTGTACCAGATGAACATCCCCCCTTCCTCCCAGTGGAGCGACTCTATGCAGATGCTGCAGTCTCCCGTGTGGTCCACTGCCAGTGACTGCTCTCCCGCCAGTGGCATCTCCTCTGGTTTTCCCTTCACCCAGCAGCAGCAGCAGCAGCAGCAGCAACAACAACAACACAAACCCATGACCAAGGGCTTTAAATCCTTCCCCCTTAAACATGAGCATAGGCCCTCCTACCTTCACCAGTACTGACCAGTTACTAATGTGGAATGAGTCCGCAGTGAAGTGCCACAGAGGACCTGTAGCTCCTGGTAGATGAGCCACTGAGTGGGCCGAGCCGCAGCCTTTACAGTCTACACCCACTGAATTGGAAGATTACAAAGCCTTAGAGGCAAAATTTAAGTAAACACACTGGCTCGACATTTTGTATCTATATTTTTCCATATCAAACATCCCCATTTAAAAAGAGACATATTTTGAAGTTTTTTCAACTGCCATGTTTAACTCGGAAAGGTGCATGTGTCACGCTGGCAGCAGTTAGTCTCGTGGTCTTTTCCTGTCTGACGAGCCGACGTGTCCTCAAACAAGAGCTGGAGATGTGCACGGCTGTCAGCCACTTGCTTCTGCCGCTGAAGGTATGTGTGTGAGTGAGGGAGAGAGAGAGAGAGAGTGTGTGTGTGTGTGTGAGTGAGTGAGAGAGGGAGAGAAGGAAGGGATTACAAGGGGCAGGGGCTTGAAATGCTCTCATTTTGCCCATAATGAATATACTGTGTCTACATAGCTGTAACTGCCAAATCTCATGCAAGATGACTCAGAGTACAGCTACCATCTACTGTTTCATAGCTTGTAAAATACTGAAGTTGAAATATAAATATTTAGTTCTTTTTATTAAGAGGCTTTGAGCAGGCTCAGCATAAATATAGTAAGTCACTGCAGAGGTGTAATTTGAAAGAAATACACTACTTTTTCCACAACCTACCAGAGTTATGATTATAGCAGTAACAATGTGCCATGTTGGTATTGATAGCACTTGCAGAATATAATTTCCAACCAAAGCGTTGTTGAGAAGACGAATGGTGCTGAAGAGACAGGGGATGTGAGATTATTGATAAACAGTGAAGTTACACACCCTATTGGCTGAGCTCACTAGGGACCATCGCACCCGTTCATTTCCTCCTCTTCTAATTGGCGGTTGTTTGCTCCAGATTGACACTAACTCCCATAAAACTAACTTTTCCTGTGTTTAATACAATATTTTTCTTGTACAATTATTGACAGTATTAATCTTATTTTTGTATTTTCCTATGTTATACCATTACTGTATGTTAGTATTCTTGTAGCCATATTTCATGAAACATTATTTCCACCTCCCAATATGTGAAAAAGCACATTTTGTTTCCTACAGAATAGAACTACACCATCTATCTATAGAGGTTACCAAATATGCCATGCTCAACACTAAACTAGTGTGCGATGAGGGTGTTTTTGAGCCCTTGTTTCTTCGGTTTCTATGGCAATGGGCTGTATTTAAAAGCCCAGAATGTTATCTTTTTGTGATGTTTGCGGATGCCAATGTTGCCTGTATTTATGAAATGACACCATGTTTTCAGAAAACTAACATACTTGTTTACAGAGGATTGTTTGCTGTACATACATATAAATATATATCTTTTTATAGTTAATGTGCTTTGCACAATCAAGATATAGGGTTTGTTGCTTTTGTCTGTGTTATCTCCCTAACTGTTGCAGCCTTTTTTAAAGACATCAATACAGACCTTGGACTGTAACTGTTAGCTTCTCAGCTGTGTCAAATGGTTTACTAGTGGCTTCTACAAAAGATTATAAAAAATAAAATAAAAAATAAAAACATGTTGCCCTGATTGAAAATATGAAGGGGGGCTGCTTGGCTTCTGTTGCTTATTGTTCTCTTGAGCTGGCAACTGAATCTTTCCAAGTGTACCAGCAATGCAAAAAATGAATAAAAAATTACTAGCAATTCAAAGTAATGCCTGTGACGTTTTTCCACTCAAAGGTCACTCACTTTAATGCCACAATGTCCTCAGCTCCAGCAACAGACATTTCACATAACCAGGCTATTTGGTCCATAACAATGATCCCAGAAAACTGACAGGTAAATAAAAAAATGCTTTAATGTACAAATATATTTGTAATTTATCCTCTTAAAAAAATGTCATGAAAACAAAGTTAATATAATAAATAGACTTCGTGTGGGATTAAAATCCCTCTCGACCATACAGCTGTGATAGAGTGGACATGACATCAGGACCTTGTGGGTCCGGCTCTGCTTTCTGCTGATGTGGAGGCTGAACTTTCACTGGGTGTCGACTGAAAACAAACGACAACAGGGGATCAGGAATTAGACACTACGACTTGTTTCGTTGATAAAGTGACGACATCTACTCTGTGTGGTCTGTGATTACGTTTGAAGAGAGTGGCGTGTTGCCGGGACTGGCATCAGCTATGGTGGCCAGATAGACGAGGTTACGGTGCAGGATCTGTTGGTACCTGTTGGAGGAGAAGAGAAGCAGCAGCTGAACACGCAGGACAACAATGTGACGTGATAAAGCTGCGGCGGGGTCAGTGACAGTCCGCGCGGGGTAAGTCCATCACTTACTGAACACACTCCACTGCTCGGCCTTTCTGCATGTACTCTGTGATACATCTCACCAACTGGTCGTTTTCATCCAGCAGCTGTGACAGACGAAACAAAACACAAACCATATTTAAAGAAAATGCCACAATCAGTTTAGAAGCACCAGAAGCGTCAAGACAAACTAGTACAGTAGTTAGCGGTTAGCTAGTGGCTAATCTCTAACGCTCGCAGTAGGATAACGTACGGGGGCATGTGCTAACAGCTAGTCAGCTGCTTCATTAGCATCCCCTGCAGGTATCTTACTCTCTGTATAGTTTCCTGGTTGATCTTCGCCTTTCCTCGTAGTTTCTTTGGCACAAAAACAATTGACATTTTCGTAGCGCCACTGTTTTCCACCTCTTGCTAATGTTTGAAACTACTCTCTCTGCTTCCGGCTTCCGCTTTTCTTCGATGGACAGCTGCGGCGTCCTCGTGACGCCAGCGCCGCCCTCAGGAGAGTCAGGGTCTTTGATGCGCTATATGGAAAAGCCTTCGGTTTCAGTGGTTTATCTCTGTGATGTTTATATTTTATCACTGGTGCTTTTAGTTAAAGGGCGGTTGCAAAGTTCTGTTACTTAAACTGGTGGATTTTTTTTATTTACCCTGCAATCATTACTCAGGCTGTATGATCCCCTGTGATGCGATTGACCTCCCTGACCTTTTATCAAGCACCACACTCAGGTGACATGAGTGATAAACAGAGCTGCAGCTTCAGTGGATCAGCGCTGTCATCCTGAACACTTGTGCCCCCCTCAGGTCAACAATGTAAAAGCTGACCTAGGTTCGGCTGATGGCTCCGCACTCATATTCCAACATTGTATCAAACCAGTTTAATTTAATGCTCAGTGACAATAAGTTCGTCCTCTTGTTGTTAGCAAACAGTAGACATTGTTGACAGTATAATGGAAACAATGCTCATATTACCTCTGCTTGTGTCTTCAGTGAGGCTGTGAACAGCAGCTGGTCAGCCAATCAGGGGGACTCGGCCAGCTCCAGCGATGAGACGTCCTCAGCCAATGGTGACAGTCTCCATGTTTTCTGGGCCAGACCTGGTAGCAGCAGTTAAACAAAGGAGGCAAGTCCCAAACTCATCTACTGTAGTGGCTTTGTACTAGAAAGCAAAGCAGGTGCAGCTGCCAGAGTCATTCTTTCCCTTAATCGACTAAAAGTCTCAACATTTCTGTCTAGTTTTAGTCAAAACATTTTAGTCAGTTTTTCTGACAAAAATATCATTGTTATTTCAGAGATTATTTTTCTCTACCATTCCAGTGGAATAGTGATTCACATAGCTCAAATATTGATTAAATATCACAATTACCTTGACAAACCTAAACATGTTGAATGGTTTCAACACAACTTAGCTAAAAGTGTCTGTTTTGTTGATTCAATACACATTTACAGGTAATTAAATTGCTCCGACTAAAGTATTTTATTAATAACAATAAGAGTCAGAGAATAGACCTGCTGCTGACATGTAGACAGGTATACAAGATTTTTTTTTTCAGAACAGAAATAAGAGACATGGATTAAAAAGATGACAGAGGCATAAATATTGTACAATTCTTTATTTGTAAAAACTCAATTTTGCTGATATTCAAGAAAACAATTTCTGGTTTACAATTCCAGTGACTGGAAGCAGTAACAAACATATGAAAATGTGTTGGTTTTCAATAGCTTAGTAACACTTTTTGCCTCAAATTTAATCTCGCTGGTTATTGCCAAAGGGTTCTTCAGCTGTCATGCAGTGACTGGCAGTATGCAATATCCAGTTAAACAGCACTGCTGGGCTGGGCTGCTTCACTTTAACCAACCACAGCTACAGAAAATGATCTAGTTTCAGCTCATAGTGCTATCGATATTTCTGTCAAAAGGTAATGTTTAGTTAAAGGGAGAGCAGTAGAAAATTGATGTCTCAGAAGGCACTCCCTAAGTACTATCAAATCAGAGCTCAAAAGCAAAGACAACACCCTCCCACCCAAACACACTAGCAACACATCCAGTTCTCGTCCTTTGCTCATGTCAGTGAAAAGAAAAACATTTGTTTATAATTACTCCAGAGAACAATCACATTGACAACAATGCAACAAGGAGCTACAAACAAGCCTGATATTATCAGAGACGTCGTCTGTGTTTAGACAGAATTCAATCCCATTTTCAAAAAAACAAAACAATCCTCACAACACTGCAAGTGCTTATTCGTGCAGCGGAAAACAGACGACTGTATGGAGAACATAAATGTTGCAGATGACACTACTGTAAGAGAAAGGATGCTGTTAAAAAGTGGCTCGTTTTCTTTTTGGACACAGAAAGGTAGACTTAAGAGGTACTAAAATCAGAAAACATAACACAATGGTTGACAATTATTTTAATCTCAACCAATTTCCTCAAATATTCTTTTTTGGCAAACTCTGGATCATTTGTTGTATTTGTTATGCCAATCACATTTGTTCAAGGGCATTTGGAATAAGAAACTCAAAGCCCTCCTTTCCTAAGAAATACAAAAGGCATTAATAGCAATGAATGATTTTTTCAGACACAGACCATGGGAATGCTCTTTAGTCAACTATATAAACAGATGTAAAAAAAAAAAAACTACACTTAATGAATATTTCTAAAGCTATTGATGTGAAACCACAAACATCGAATGAAGTGACTGACCCCTGTTTGTTTCCTGCATTAGGCTGCCATCATTAACAAGCCAGCTACAAACCAAAAGCAGAAAAATGTTATCCCATGTGGTGGCTTAATGGAGTCAAAATAGGTTTCTAACTACTGACCAAGCTTACCTAAAAACTAGAAGCGAGTCTGTCAGTCGAGAAATTATTTACTTGAGAGCACTAAAAAAACTGAGCTACATATACATTCATTTATTTCAAATTTTATTTAGATATTTTTTTCTTTCAGCTGGCTTTGACCTCACAGAATGAATGGATGTAAAAAAAAAAACTGGACTGGATAAAATACTAAACATGTGGCAACCAACCTTTTTGAATCAAGGAAATGTGGCGCAATGGAACTTGGTGCCAGTTACTATATCTGAAAACTGAAAGAAAAGGTAAATAAAGCTATTGATCACATTAACTGTGATCTGCTCACAGTATCAGTGGGCTTTCAGCATATACCTTTCAATTTCAAAGACACCTTCAGTTAGAAATGAACTTGAAAAATGCAAATGTTACGCCAAAGCAAAAGGTATTTACACATCTAGTCCATCTGATAACTGTTAGCCATACTAAACATCTGTACTCTCACTCTGATGTCAAACAGCCAACCCAGTCCACCCTGGTGCTGCTGACAGAGAGGATATCTTCATGTTTTTCTGCCAAATATGGAGAGCAAAAGAAATTTCTGGAGCTGGAATAATTTCACGATGAGGGGATACAGTTCTTTTGTGGATCCATCTCTGTTGTACTATGCAGCCACCTTGTTATCCTTCTGGAAATAAAACGCAACACCATCAGACTTCTACTGTTTCATCTGCACTTGAATAGTATTTGTATATCATTCAGAGGACATAAACCTGGTAAACATACCCTGTATTCAAAATCAGAGAAATCCCGGCCTCCTCTGCCTCCCCTGAATCCCCCTCTGAAGCCAGGAGGAGCACCACGTGGTGGCCCAAAAGAACCTCGACTCACTGGTCGCCCTCTGCCTCCACGGGGCCCCATGAATCCTCGGCCACGGAAACCCCCTCTTCCTCTATTATACCTCAAGGGGATGCCGAACGTCTCAGCATTCATTCGCCTCTCCTCTGCCCAGGTCGGCCTTCGGTCCCTGTCACACACGCACACATTAGGATCCATGTTCTTAAATAACAAACATACTACAACACAAACTGAGACATATATCCGAAATACAGTTACATAAAAACAGTCAAAATTGTCTCATTCCAGCATCCCCCCTTTCACCTAAGGTATCTACACAAACATCGGAGAAAATATGTGTCTTACCTTGAAAATCCTCTTTCACCCGCTTTACTAAACGAGATAAAAAAACAAAAAAAGTATTTTAGTATCTTAATTAGGTACAATTAATATAAATCAATAAATAAATAAACTAAGGCTTATTGCCAGTGTGTTAAATGATGTAGAGTGTCACGAAAATGCAACCCAGGCTGACAAACCTGTAAAACAAAATGCAGACTAATATAGGAAAATAATGTTGTCAAGCCCATTGCCAGGAAGGCCGGCAGTGAGCATGTGCAAATTCTACAATGTGAATCACAAGTTTTGTAGGAGCAAATATCTGCTGTGAAGATACGTTTCAGAGCATCATAAATGTGATTTGGCTTTAAACCAGATGTGGAGCAACCCGCCCCAAGGCTTTGTTGTATGTAGGGTTATTATCAATTTAAACACAATCATCCCTAAAAACCACAATGAGATACCTTGAATCATCACATGACAGGTTATCAAAGAAGGACTTGGACTTGTCGTAGTAACATGTATTTATCGCAGAGTCCTCCTCCTCAGTGGCCCCTTCGTTGACAGCATGTTCTGAATCAGCAGTTTCCTCTCCATTCAGTGCTTTCTCAGTCTTGTCATCTGTTATGTTGAAAAAGAAAAACAATTATGGAAAACATCAGGCCTAGTGAATGACACTGGCAAACTGAAGATGCGAAAAGCAAATCTTAGCTTCATGAAATCATTTTCTTTGTACCACAGATTTCGCTATTGGTTACTTCTGTAGTTCTGTTTACTTCTGTATCAACTGTGGTTTACTATACCTTTCAGTTTGAGCTTATTCTGGAGCTCTTTGTCAATATCATCTTTGTGAAACTGGGCATTTGCAGTCTCAAAGTCAAAGTCTTCTTCAAACTTCATGGTGCCATCTCGGCGTACATTCACTTTGCCTCTGCTGCGATTTCCTCTTCCACGGCCGCGGCGAGTGGGCTGAGCACCAGCTGAGAGAGGACAGATGACAACAGAAATCTAGTCATGCTTTCTTGTTTATTATGCTGTGTCACAAATGACACTACTGACAGTAATATTTTACATCATCTGGAGTGTACTCCATGGCACACAAATGCAGGCATAAAATTTACATCAGTGCAAAACAAACAAACACACTAAGGAGAGTGACATCTACACGAAACACAGTAAATCTGAACAGAATAAGGGGTTTAAACAAGGGGCTATGAAAAGTCTGACACTGACTAGAAAAACGTATTTTGTAAATTTTGGTAACAACTTTTCTCATGACTCAAACACACTGTACATTTTGATTGGGATTTAATAGCTATTTAAAACAAATGAACATTTCAGTGGATGGAAATATGGACTGTTAAATAGAAGGTGCAAACTCCTCACCAAGATGACGCTTGTTTGGATCGCGGTTTTCAACAGCACTTTGTTCACTATCTGGTTGTAACACTTTGTGAACCTCAGGAGCTGAATAGAGAGCACACAGACATTAATTAAAGGTAAATTAGTAAAGATAGACCTGCTAGGTTTGTGTGTTAATGAATACTATGAACACCTTATGGGCTTTTATTGCTGTGAATAATATATCTATAAAAATCACTGAAACAGCTTGGCAGGTATCTTTACCATGTCGCTGCTCTAGGAGGTCTGGTGGCTTCTGGCTGCTAGTGGTGCTGCTGCTGGGTCTGGTGGGAGCTGCACCCCCAGTCAGACTCCTCTGTCCAACTGGTGCCGGCGCTGGGGCTGATGAAGATGGGGCCTTCAGTGGCTGCTCCACCGAGGGACCTTTTGTTAAAGCGTCCAGTTGTGGACTAGTCTGTCCTGCAGAAACAGCAAAGTTAAAATTAAAGATGTTCTTAAAAACAGAGGCAGTGTTGTTTGCTTCTGCACAGCTGAAAGAGATACAGAGAGTAGGAATATAACCAATGCTGGGCGATAAAGCATCCCATCCAACATAATGTGAAGGAGGCAAAGTATTACTGTATGAAGGTCTTCCTTTATACTGGAAAATAACATTGCTCAGTGTCTGCATTTACAGAAAAAAGGCTATACAGCGTATATGTTAAATGAGAACATGCCTGAGGTGAACTACTACTTACCTCCTGCTCCAGCAGATTCAAACTGGTGCGCTGCAAGGCTTTTCACCCCAAACTGACTGTAAGGTGGGACAGGGGCCCTGCTGAATGGAGCATATGACCCAGCAGACTGGTATGACGATGCGGCTGCTGCTGCTGCCGCATTGCTGGAGCCAACTGATGACTAGAAAAATAAATACAGACTCAACTAAAAACTCATACCAAGAATGACAAATAGATGTGTCTTGAACAATGTAAGCTGCCTGGGTAAAAGTATTTCTTTTGTCAAATACACTTATGTTTCTCTCACTATGATAGTTGCAAATGTTGTGCAATTCTTTAAAAACACTGACTTTTTTGTAGTTTGTTTATTCTGACGAGTGGATTTAGTTTTTAGCACCAATTGTATCTGGACTGAATTAGTCAGATGTTTTGTTGAAACAGATGTTTTGTTTCTGGTTCTCATGCCTAAACATAAAAAAGCTTATTCTGTAAAGTGTAAAATACTTGTTTTAAATGTAGAGTTGTAGTTGTAGAGATGTGTGACGAGGCCTGCTCCACAGCATATATCCTGACTTGTTCATGGTCAGACACAGGTGTCATAAATCACATTAACGATGGCCCTGACTGATGTCTCTTAGCAACTCAGAAATGGCAAGGTATGAACAGGGTTTAGAAATCTTTGGTATAAATTTCCCTTTCCTTTAATAGGCAATAAAAGAACCAAATAGCTGTGTGTGACAAACTGTCACATACATCCTTTTTACAGAACAAAGACACGGGCAAATGACTTACTTGAACTATGGCAGGGTCCTGAGGCAGTGAGCTAGTGGTTTTGGGGGGTTCACAAACTGTCAAGTCTTTTATATCGCTTCCTCGGAAGATGATGTACTCAAACACTTCCTCCCGTGGTGGAATGGGTCTGTCGGTGGGCCGATCTTCAGTGCCGAAAGAGCGAACTGTTGGGAAAATCCACAGAATATTTTACCATCTTGACACTATCTTTACTAAAGCTGAGTAGATCTTTGCTGTGGCTAATATTTATATATCAATGTACAACTGGTAGGGAACAGCAACAAATCCCACCCATAATCATCAATTTTTCTAGTCAATTCATAAAATGAGCATTCTTACCTTTATTGTAATTGACAAAATACATTCCTTCGAGATAAACCTTTCTGAAGCATCGTTATACTCGATTTAAAGTTGTTAAAAATCCCAGTATGGAACATGAACATGTGCGCTAAACACTCTTTCATAAAAACAGACATGAATAAAACTAAACTGATAATTAAAATGATATTTATTAAATAGCGGGGTTAGGTAGTAATAAGGTTTTAGCTCGTTATTACATTTCACTTTGTACTACACAGTAACTAATACATATATTTAATGTTAGCTTATGCACAACCACGTAAACAAAGGACCCGAGTGCAAGCTAGCTGGTGTAGCTAACGACGCTGGAATAACTTTTAACTTTTCGACACTTACTTATGCTGCAAGCTGTATTATAGCGTTCTCTTTGTATTGTAACATATTTTGTGTTGACCTAACTCACCTTTAGCAAGAGCTACGGTCGAGTTCTCGGTATCAATGGTGTATAAAATTCCTTCATAGCGAATCTTGGCCTTGGAGATGAGGCTAATTTTGCTGCCTATGTACGGTGTTCCTCCTCCGCTCATGTTTGTCCCCTGATTTAAATAACGCTCCAAACTCTAAGAAATCTGCCTTCTATCAAACGGACTAGCAAGTGTGATACTTCGAGAGCGCTAGTTTTCAGACGACATTAGATGTATTTGAAAGTTTGTGCTCGTACTCGCTCGCCTCTGAACCAATTACTAACACGACATGGCCGTTTTCATTTTCCTTCGCCCGCCGCTAAGCATGCTGGGAGAAAGGCCGACCCTCAATCTTTTAAAGTTGTCTCCTCTTCCGCTGACTGCCACCTGTTCTCGCCGATTAAAAGAGCCGCGTAACAAAAAACAACGTGCACTTAGTTCTACCAAAACGGCACATATAACTTTATTAATCTACATGATTATTTTTCTTAGGCGTAAAAATGAGCCAATTAATCAAATGGTATATAACGGCAATTTGAGACGAAGCCATTTCATAGCATCGCGATATAACACGAGATAATGTCAGGGCTAATTTTTTTAGATGTAAAACGAATATAAACTACACGTCTAGTCGTGTGCACAGCGGATTGTATTGTTTCTTAATAATAAACCCTGAAAAACTGGCTTCCCAATACATATCCGAAGCGGTGCCACGTATCCTAGCCTGCGATGGTTATGTAACTGTATGGTATTTATTTACACTGTCACAATAGTTGCTCGTTGAATTAGACTTGAAGAAAAAAAAAAGAAATACAACTGGGGTACCCGCCCCTCCTCGTCCGATGACGTCAGGGTCATTCCCACAATGCCTAGTAACACGCAGGCGCACTTGGAAAAAAATAAATAAAATAAGACGGCTATCGCTGATCAGAGATGGCGGGCGCCTCCGACCCCCTGGAAGATATGCTCTTTTCAGAGGTGGATGAAAAAGCTGTGAGCGACCTGGTGGGCTCGTTGGAGTCACAGCTTGCTGGCCAAAGCAACCCGGCGGGCAAGACGGAAGAAAACGGAGGCGCTGGCTCAGTGGCCCCCGCCAACCATCTCTTAGGAAAAACGCTACCAGCTCCAGTGGGCACAACAACACTAGAACAACAACAACAAGGACGGCGTAATAAACCCGAGATGCGCCAGGAGATCAACTCTAAAGACGTTAGTGCGGATAAAAGTGTCACTCCTCCGTCTCCCAGCTGCGCCCCGTCTCTCGCCGAGCCCTCAGCGACTCCGGCTGCCTGTGTGAACGCAGCGGGCAGCAGCGGCTCGCAATCACATGGAGCATCCATCACAACACTGACTGCACCTGGCGTGTCAACTTTGGCTTCTCCCCCAGCCAGCATCAGCACCACGTCCAGCCGCGGCTCCAAGGTTCCCCCCGGCGCAGGTGAGACGTCGCCCGATGCTAACCCGGCCAGGAAGCGCGTCGCCACGCCGCGGAGGAGCACGTCGGCTCGGATAAAGAGTTTCAACGGCGCCGCTGTAACGACGAGGCGGAGCAGCAACACGGCGCCGGCTGAGAACAGCAGCTCCGCGGATCTCGAGGCGACTACACCGGACTCCACCCGACCGGTGACATCCTCTGTCAACACCACCACTTTCACCGTGTCCAACGCCAGCCTGCCCGCCGGACCGTCGGCTATTGCTCTGGACAGGGGGACTCCCACCATCGCTTTGCAGAGACTCCCGAGTCATATCGTAGCCAGCATGGCCCAGAACGGCAACGGGACCAGTGTGTCGGCTCTGGCCCAGCAGGGCGCGCGGACAGGAGCCGCCACCTCCTCAGCTGCACCGGAGAACCACACCACCCCCCAAACGGTGACCGAGCCCGGGGCTTCCACAACAGACGACTGTCCGTCCAAAACGGCCATGTCAGCCAGCGTCAGTCCTGTGATAAACACTGTGTCCTCTGCACCTTCTGCTGTCACAACTACAACAACAACAACAACTACTACTACTACTACAGCTGCAGCTACAACAGCCACAACCACAACAATAACACAGCCTGGGCTGAGCTCTGCTGGCGCCACAGGGGCAGCAGCTGGCTCTGTATGTGGCTCTGTATGTGGCTCTGGTCAGACCACATCAGTGACCACGTCAGTGACCACCACTGTCAGCACGGTCAGGCCTGCAGCTCCCTCTCCAACACCTCAGTCCCAACCCCGGCCTGCACTCACTGTACCTCAAAGGATTGTGGCCCCACAGCTGATTGTCAGACCACCTCAGCAGCAGACCACCATCCAGCTGCCCCCTGGCTTTACCATCCCAGCAGGTAAGGTCTGCAGGAGGAGGCGTGCTGCAACAAGTTGTTGTTTACACCTGTGCTACACTAACCCAACCTGAGACTCAAGGGTTTGTTTATCAGTGTGTTACAGTGTTGACTGGAAGTATATTCTGTAGAATGGGTTTGTGTGTGTATGTGTGTGTGAGACGTCCCATTTTCTTATAACGTTTATCAGGAAGTGCCCGGCAAACATTGCTACTCCACGTTACTCTGTGGACTCCTTGTATGTCCTGCAGGATGGTGCCTGTTGCTGAGGTAACATGTGATGTATTCATTTATTCAAAGTCTCCATACGTTGAGTTGCAGTATCAGTGGTCCAGGACAATCACATCAGCCATTAGTGTCATTGCGTTGACATACTCTACAAGCTGAGCTGCACAGTCCCAACGTTAACAGCAAACAGGTTTGAAAGCCTATAATGTGACACAAAACCACAACTGTACAAATTAATAGTGGAAAAAATGGCAAAAGTTACATTATGTTTGTTAGTGAAACTGTTACTTTTCAGAACTAGTTGTTCATTCTTAGTGATTCAGCTGATGCTTAACTCATGTTTACCTGAAAGATCAAGCTTGTTATTTGTATTTTTGTGAACTTTATTTTCGTGCCTATCTGTCACATTTAGTATAAAGCAAATGGCTGTATGATCAGACAGAGTTCTCGCCTGTGAAAATATGAGATCGCAAATGTATTCACACACATATGTTAAAACACATGTACAATCAGGCAGTTGGGTACATTTTAATAGTTTGTAGTGACTGTTACTAAATGTTTGAAAGGTCTATGCTTTTCTCGCTTCTTAATGAACAGTTTTCAATTCTTCTAAATGTTCAATTTAGCAGCCATATTTGGCAGTGGCAAACTTCTATTGGGCTTATATAGTTTTATACAGCTCAAACCGCAGGTGTAAGTGTAGACAGTGTGAATGATATTCTGAATAATCTCACCAGGACAGATCATTCAGTCAGAGAGTCAAGAGAGTTATCAAAATGTGCTGTTAACCTTTTACGACCTCATGTCTTTGTCACTACATGTAAATTCTACAAAGATGTTAACAAATTGTCAAGAGCTCCTACACAAACATGGTACTATATCGATGTCAGTTAACTTGTAGCCTCTTTAGAAAGAGTGAATCTGTAGTGATCCGTCATGATCAAACTTTCATTTAAAATTCCTAAACCACTGTCTAATATCTACTTATTTTCTTGAAACTTTGTGAAATCAGCTGGTAAGCAGTGTTTCCGTGCAGTTAGCTGAGCAATGCTATTTGTTCTTGTCTAAGGTACTGTACATACAGATGGTAGATTAGGAAGGATATTATAGGTCACAATGCCTTGAGGTGTGTTTTCACACATATACCATAGCCACCCACATTAAGCTAAAAATAAGCCACAGAGTTTTGTTAATAGTTTAAATTGTGGTGCTGGCTTATTGTTTGACTCGTGGTTAAAATGTGGCACAAAGAAAAGTATTGTTCCTGTGCTCTACTGCAGTGTTTTATTCCTGATACACTACATTGAAACTGTGGTTAATATGAGGCAAAGAATACATGAGGTGTGGTGCTGTACAATTTAATTTCCTGCCAGTCAGATTAAACATTTTCTGTGACCGCGGCCTGGCGTCAGTCACCACCAGTTTCTAATACAATCAACAAACCTAATCAGAAGTTACTGTTTGGTGCTTGGAATTTGCAAACTTCCTTGAGTATGATGTGTTATTTTTGCAAGATACCCACCATCCATGTCCAAACCATGTCTGCAGTTAACTTGTTGCTGGTTTAGCAACATTGCTAATATTGTTTCCCATAACAAGTGTTCCTCGCTTTTCTTCAGGAATGGTGTTGGTGCGTACGGAGTTGGGCCAGCTGGTCATGGTTCCTCAGCAAGCTTTGGCACAAGCCCAGGCCCAGGCCCAGGCCCAGGCCCAGGCCCAGGCCCAGGCCCAGGCTCAGGCACAGAACAGCATTTCTCCTCGACCTGTGACCCCCACCACAGGAACAGCCTTCAGAGTAACTACTCCACAGGTGAGAGTCTGCAACACAACTCACATGCTTGCTAACACCTGCAGACAAGACCAACTAGACAGGGAAACGCTACAAACGATAACGACTTGCTAGACAGGTATAGCAATCACAATATTGAAAATACAGTATCAGGTTGTGGTTCATGCTGTACCTTGATTTGACAGGTACTGTGACACCTGGTGTAACTGGTTTTGTTTCATTTTTGATTCCAGTCCCAGAACCAATTATAAATCACTTAATACAACACAAACAATGGAGATGAATTGTGAAACATTCCTATGCAGAGATTAAATAATGATTTTCATGTAGGTAGATTCAAAGATATCTTCTTTGCATGTGTTGTGAATTTAATGCAGGGTTATCTTTTCCCTCCTAATAAATGTTACATTAAATCTCAAGCCGTTTCCATTTTCCAGTGCTTTATAAACAGTAGAAATGGTCACACGGTATCTAACAATGATGAACTTAATCCTGAATAACTTAATCTTTCTCAACATATTGGTTTTCCATTTGTATGTAGAAAACTACTACTTCCATTTATGGTTAGCCTTTAAAAAAAAATTAAAATTAGATTATTAAGAATAATATCGTAATTTTTTCCTAATGTATGCTCTGGTCCTGTACATGGAGTCAGATACATTTTGATAAATGATTACATATACGATTACATTGTACAGTGGCAAAGGGCTTGGCTTCTGTGTGAAGTTTGCCCACATTTGTTGGCATCACTGGCCTCAGTGGTTTCTTGGTACTGGGTTGTGGCAGTTCTCCACTGCTCCCAAATGATAAATATATTTCTAGAAATGAAAAAAAAGTATTAAACATGTCAAAAACCAGTGCTCTCATAGCATTTCACATCTCAATCCCTTTAATTTCCTCTTGTAAATCATTGACATGTTTGATGATTCATCCTGCACTCTTCTAAATTTGTTGTCCAAAGAAAATGCTGGCTTTGGATGTTGGCATGAGTGTGTGTGTGTGTGTGTGTGTGTGTGTGTGTATGTGTGTGCGTGTGCGTGTGCGTGTGCGTGTGCGCGTGCTCGTGTGTGTGTGTGTTTTATGTTCATACATGAAATGAAATAACTCTGATATCCATTTCATGGAGACTTTGTTTTAAACTAAGGAGGCATCAGTATCTCGTGCAAGACAAAAGAGTCTTATCACACAGGAATAACTGAACAGCTCCTGGTGCTGAAGTGACCTCTATTACACAAACCAGATAGAAACCAGATAACAAACAGAACATCACCTTAATTTAACTAAACAATATACAAACAACTGAACCTGTCAGGTCAGTCAGATTGTATGTTACGTTTAATAAATCAAAAATTGGTTTGTTTTTGTAAATAATTGCAAGTTTAGTTTACATAGCAGCAAAGTTTGCTTGCAAAGAAAACAGCATGTTCTTTTCTGTTTCTTTTCTCCACTACAAACCTGTAAACCTGTGCTGGTCTGACACCACTGAACACACATCAGCTGTTAGGGATCCTCCTGTCGTCTCTGTTTGGAAAGGCACTGTCCTAGAACTGGATTTGGAAGTAAAGAATGGCTGCCACATGAGGGCTCGGTGCACGAGGTGGTTATTTTGGGGTTAAGGTAGAACAAAAATGAATACGTTCAAATTAAAGGACAATAATATGTTAGTATTGGAGTTCACATGCATTTTCAGGCAACTCTGTGTCTATAGTAAGGCTGCAGAAGGCAGATGAGAGGGCCTCACTGCCTCAGACCTTCTGGCACTAGGCTAACCATTACTGTGAGTGCATATACAATACAGTACAGACACATTATCTGTCTGTGTGTGTGTGCGTGAGTCTGCAGACAGAATTTACGTCAGTTTTACAATTGTCAAAATGCTTCTGACTCGTTGAACTGGAAAAACTTGATTATCACTGGATTTGTACAGTTGATATGAGATGGGCAGGACCTCATTAAACGAATGGCTTAATTTTAGACCCTAATTGGTATGTGATTAATGTGTTTAACTGTGTAATTATAATTGATGAATATTCTTGATTATTTTATGTATAACTTAAACTGAGATTAATAGGTGAATTAATGTCTCAGGGCTTTTTAATGACTCCATGGGGTACGCTCATCAAAATTTAATGAGCTACTGAAACATTAATTGGAATTTGCTTATGATCACCTGTGGATACATCCGTCATGTAAAAAAATCAAGCTTGTGCTGGTGGGTCTACACCGCAGTTGCTTTTGATAATGAGTTTACCACACAGCTGGTTCCACACTGCTTCCCTGTACTGTAAGTCAGGGATGACACCTGAAACGATATTGACGGAGGTGCCACTTGTTGTGCGCAGCTAAATATTAGCACTGACCTTGCTTCACGCGTGTTTGCCTCATTGAATCTCAGGATACACAGAGCAGACATGACAGAACGCTTCAGTTGTTTGTGTTTTCATTCTCATGGTAGGCATACATTTTACAAACATACATAATCACGTATATTCAGCTGCGAGTATGGTACCTGCCAGACCAACATTTAGTAAACGCAAGTTTTCTGACTGAAAATGTGCCATTAAATGTGGCTAAAATATTTGCTCTTGATAATGGATCTATGTGATACATACACAAATGTAAATAAAGAAATTGAACCAAAATATCTATATATAAATTAGGTTGAATTCCCAGTAGTTGTACAGTTAAATGTAAGAGTGACTGTTCATACAGATATTTGGTTCATAACTACAGAAGACCCCCAAAAAACAGTACTTCGGCTGTTAAGTGAAACTCCTGCACAGGAAACAGGACAGAAACACTCACTGTTTTCGTCTCTTTCCTATCATGACAGAAGTGGTTTGTAAAAAACACTCAAGCATCTGGTGATATCATACAAGACAAAAAAGACAGTAGGTGAGACCTGCTCCTTAATATTTTTCAAAGCGTTAATGTCTTGCAGTCTTTGTTTGGCCTCTTGAGTTTGGAGTGAGGAAGCCATTGAAAGGTCATCATATCACTAACTGCAAGGACAAAAGACTGACACTAGATGGCAGCAATTCATTGTCCTTTATTTGGACCACACTTTTCCTCTTTATCAAACTGTTCAAGATAATGTTAGATGTGTTTTAAATTGTATCTGAAAAAAGCGCAATAAAAATAATTTGACAGTATTGCTATCACATATAACGAAGTACATCTAATTACTATGTCCATCTGCTGTACTGTGTAGCTCTGTGTATTAGATTAGTTTAAATTATATCATCTGTGTTTGCTACACCCATCATACAGCCGCATTACAGTATTACACACAGCTGTGTAACACTGCTCTTCAAAACTGACAGGAGGCTTCCATGAAGTTTTCTTTATTAACAGGAAGTGTTTCTCTGAGTTGCTGTGATTCCTCCACAGTATAAAAACTCCATGTGCTTCACAGCAGATGTAGAAGTCATGCTCAGGTCCACAGTCATCTGTCCCCCAGAGTCCGCAGTAATCACCAGCTTCACAGACCTGAACGTTCCCACCAGTTACACAGCAACGCCTCCCCCCCTCCAGGCCCCCCTCTGAAAGCCAGCCAACCTGTATCCATCCTGATATGAGCCTCTCTCAAAAGAGACTTGCAGATTGTCATCTCCCCTCACAGTCACACTGATGACAAATTAGCGGGCCGCGGTGTTGCCATCTCGACAGGAAAAGCAATAGCAGGGAAATGAAAGGGAATAGTGTTTATTCCCAGAGCTCAACCCCTCTGTCGGCCTGTCACTCTTCCCATGACCCTGAGGGAAGAAACGGAAGGCATCCTGAGCTTCCTTCCTTCCACACCTGTTAAATCATTCATCATCCAACTGCCTGATTATTTTAAAAAGCTAACAGGGCTTTGGTTCTCGAGTGTGTTTGTGTGCGTGTCTGTCTGTAAGTGTGCGAGAGGGAGCGGGTGAGCCAGAGAAAGGCGTAGCTGGCGGTGGGATGCACCCCGTGGCTCTTACCCCTCACCCCCTCCACCTTCATCCCCTCATCCCTCAAACACCCACTTCCCCCAACTTCTCAGTGCAGTGTGGCACTGCTTTGGATTCTACAAAACTTTCAGAGGAGGGGGAGCTACCTCCTCCTCCTTCATGTCTTTTTTTCCCTTTGCCTCCATCCTCCTGTCCTTAGCAGGGTAATGTGTTGGTTTGTTTGTTTTCATTTTGTGCAGTTTAACATGTGCACAGATTTGCTTGAGTGTGTGTGTGTGTGTGTGTGTGTGTGTGTGTGTGTGTGACCCAATTGTGAATAGGAGGCTCAATGGTATCATATGAGAAGAGCGTATGAGGGGTTGCGTATTTGATCTGCACAAATCTAAACTATTTCCACACTGTGTTATGAATTGCTCTCTCATACAGTACATTTGTATTTTGATTCAGTGAACTACTGAAAAGCACAGTGTGTAACTAGACATATACATTATACTAGGTTTACAGTACTGGCACTTGTGCACTTGTCCTTAAAGGTAATACCTGGAAACAACAAATCCAGTTCAGTTCAAATATCATGAGCGTAAGCATTCTCAAAGACCCAGTTCAGGTGGAGTGTTTTGCAATTTCCCTATTATTTTAATCATACCAGTTCTTACGCTGTCAAATGCAAGTTGAGTAAGCTTATTTCAGGCTGGACACACAGACCCTCAGAACACCTCATCAGCTTTTACCTCCACAAACTAATCATCCTTTATAGCATTTTGTGGAAAATGCTTGTAAATTTTAGGGTCGTGAATAACGTGATTGCAAGCAGTGAAATTAAGACAATGTCATAAACTACAGTCTACAGTGATTTTGTTTTTGCTCGCGGGAGTCTGTAAATTAACAGTCTGGCCATTTTTGTTGGTCAGTTGTGACATAAGGCAGTATATCAATATACTGCATTTTACATGCATGAAAAACCTGTTTCAAAAAATGTCATCGCTGGTAATGTAATACATTGATCCCATCACAGTGACCCTCTGCTACTTTGTCATAACCCAGTTCAGTCGTCATCTTCACCAACATGCTGCCACTTTCTTCTTTCCTGCTGGCATGACCTTTACTCTTCCTCCAGCAAAGCATGCAATGATCTCTCCCTCTGTTTCCCTTCTCCAGTCATCTCTCTGCCTTTAATCCACTTCCTCCTCACTGAGTGCAGCCATGCTGGTTTTCGTTCAGTGTATCCTTTGATGTGCTTTGTCACTATGTCCTCTCTTCCCCTGTTCTCTCTCTCTCTCTCTCTCTCTGTCTCTGTGCTGCTCTCTCTGTTTCCTGCAGTCTCCCGTGACCTCTCAGACCACGAGGCAGTGTCCTTTGACCCCGGCCAAGATGGTACCATCTCCCTCTCCCACTCCTTCCAGCCCTGCCCTTCAGACCACCTCCTCTTCTTCTTCCTCTGCTTCTTCCTCCTCCTGCCCTGCGCTCCGCCCAGTGAGATAACTCTCCTTTCTTTCTTGCCTGTTTTTCAGTCTCTGACGAGTTAGTGGTAGTCTGGAGACACAGAGTAAGTTGTAAACCAGCTTGGAAAATCTGGGTGACACTAAAATAAGAGTGACAGACCTTTTTAAGGCTGTCACTGTCACAAAATGTCACATGTTACAACCAGCAGTTGAAGTTATCGTCTTTCATTATTGTTCCGGTCTTTAATCGGCCTGATACAATATGGAACAGAATTAATATCTGCATTAACTTTCTGCAGAGAAAACTGGGAATAATAGTCCTGATTCCCTCCAGCCATAAACAAGTATATCTGCTGGGTGTTGCTGCCATGGCGACGCATCATAACATAAGGTTCCATACACTCGCACTGCTGCTCAAAGACGGGGATTGATGTGCTGTGTTGAGGGTTCACTCGTCAGTCTGCAGAAAAACACGGCTTCATCACATATGAAGGTGTGCATGTTGCCTCGCCCCCGTCTATATGTGACAGGAGCGTTCGGAGCCCGAGGAGTCGTTCATACGTGATGGGTGTATTCACACCTGTATTTAGAACTGTCCTCTTAATGATGGTATCACGCAAGATGTATTTTGTTGCCAAGTGTGAACTGGCCCTGGGAGATTCGAAAGAGGTCATGAGGGCTTCAGAGTGAGAGACTGCTGACGGCACCTCCTCTGTTGAGCTACGTTGTTGAGCTTGTCCTTCGTTGTTGATAATATGACAATGATAATGTAGACAGCAGGTAGCTTGTGTTTAGAATAATGATGGATCTTGATAGGGAGGTGGAGGTTTCTCATGTCAGGTGTGAGACTATTAAAAAAAAAAAACGCTTCAATGGCCTCCTGTCTTTCCCAGCCGCCAGCATGTCACCAACCCCCTTCTCTCCTCCTTGTCTGTTAAGCGATGTCCACTGAAGTCAGGACACCAGATGTGACAGGAGCGCTGTGGCGCCTGCCTCCTGTTCTCTGTGGCCTTGCTGCGAGCGAGGCGTCATGCCCTGTTTATCTCTCTGTCTCTTCCTTGCTCTTGCAGAAGGGCCCCGTGGCACCGGCCATTGCTGTGACGGCTCCGCAGCAGGCCCCTGTGGTTATGGCCCCCCAGGCCCCCGCCCAGGCTGCCTCCCAGCCTGTGCAGCCTCCGCAGACGAGCATCACAGCGGCGCCCGGAGCTTCTGTCGTGTCCCAGGTCCGTTCTCTCCCTCTGCCACACACTCTCCAGCCTCAAGGGGGCAGGCACTGTTACAGCTGCCAGCGGGCTGTGTGTGTCACAAGCCCTGGACACACAGCTCCACACAGACCAGGACCCACAAAGACCAGGACCCACACACATCTGGCCATGGACAAAGAGTCTCACACATTCACACAGTGCATTTCAATCCAAGCAGAGTAAGACGCAGACACAAAAGCACAAACCCATGTTGACATTCAGAGACATACAGACATAACGTGGTATAATGCACACAGAGATACAGAACACACACAGAGAGATACATCAAATTGAGCCTGAGAGATCTCCAAGGAGCTACAGTATGTTGCCACTGGCAGTTTGAATGGACAGGTGCCATGTCTCATTTGCCTACAGACAATACACACCAACATGCCAAGTTCGCTCCATGCACTGATTCTAACAGATGCTTGTCAGCTCCTATAACAATGCAGATTATTTTATTTTTTATATATTTGTTGCCAGTTTGTGGTAAGTATGTAAGAACGTATGTAAGAAGAAAATGAAGTATTAGTACCAGGGGTCTTCATTGGCACAACACAAAGTCATTTCTTTCATAAGACAATCAAAACTACCACTTTTTTAAATGTTGGATAGAAGATAGATATAAATATAAATATATAGTTATAATATAAATGGAAATATATAATTGTTGTCTTTGGTCTCCTGACAGGAAATGCAAGAGAACGTTAAGAAGTGTAAGAATTTCCTGGCCACACTAATCAAGCTGGCGTCTCACAACTCTCCGTCCCCTGAGACGTCCAAGAATGTCAAGGCTCTGGTCCAGGACCTGCTGGTGAGCTTCAAAAACAAATAGACCACAACTGATCAGATTCTGCAGACATCATGGAGTTGTGTTTAATAATAATAATAATAATTATTATTATTACTTTAACGGTGTATTGCACTAAATAATTTAACCTCTAGATGGCAGCATGAAACTCTTTCCAAAACTTATTTTTCTGTGTTGAATTTTAACTATACAAAATGATTATTGGTGAGTGGTGGCAGGATTGGAGTTATGTAGGTTATTATCTGCTTCAGTGATGGGATTTTATCAGAAAGCTTTGTTTTGACTTTACAGGATGCTAAGATTGAACCGGAAGAGTTCACCAGCCGGCTGCAGACTGAGCTCAAGTCCTCCCCGCAGCCTTACCTGGTGCCTTTTCTCAAGGTGGGTGGTGACTGAAGTTCACCCAAAACAGTTCTTTTGAATTGGTCATTCAAACTGGCTACCTACGATTTAACTCAACATCCTTTCCATAATGGAGACCATATTGTCTGCCTGGTGGGCCTTGTACCCTAAAGGAGTATTTTCTCTGGCACATGACCAGTGACGATGGTGTACACACACACACACACACACACACACACACACACACACGTATCCCTTTGGTATGACTTCTGCATGTGACAGTGCCCCCCCCCAGCCATCTCTGTCAGTAGCCAGTAGGTTTCTCCTGCAAACCGTGATGAGTGTCACATCGAGGCGCTCGACCGCCCAACCCAGCAACAAACACATGTTGTCATGCAATGTTAGGCCACTTACGTCAAAAGTCTGCCTGAAATAGTCTGCATGGAGCAACGACAGCTCCTCAGGTCAGCTGTGACAGTGGGCCATCGGAAATAGCAGAGGACGTTTTTCATGTATGGAATAATATAACAATGTTGTATGTAAATTATATCTTTTTTTACATAATGTATTAAAAAAAGGAACAAACAGGTATGGCGAGCCTCAGCAGGTGTCTGCAGCCATGCTTCTCAGATAGTTTATACTAAACTAACCAGCAACCATGTTCCTGTTTGCGTTTGCAGCTGGTCTTGGTATCTCCTCATGCATTATCTGTTTTGTTCTACGACTATAAACTCTGGCCTCTCTGCTTGTCAACAGAAAAGCCTCCCGGCCTTGAGGTTGTCTTTGCTGAATAGTCAGCAGTCCCTGATCCAGCCCCCACAGCAGGGAGTCAAACCAGCACCCGGCGGCGTCCCTCCTGCCATTGTGACTGGGCCGGCTGTCCGCATACGCCACCCTAACAGCGTCAACACCACTACGGGTGCCAGCGCTCTGCCCACCGGGACACTCGGACATGCAGCTGCCATGGTATGTATGGAGCGGACATACAGTTACATTTAGATACATTTTAAATTAGACGCACAACAGTAGAATAAGATCCAGCCGTTTAATTTCTAACACTTTGTTATGCAGATGTACTGTATATGTATATGGAAATATGTGTTTTGATGGACCTTACACAAGGCTTACATTATCAGACTGAAGTGTCTGATAATGGCTGGAAGTCACATAGCCAGCAGTGTGTTACACCCAGCTCACTGAAGTCACTGAAGAACCTGTCTCAGTTTCTCAGTTTCAGGCTCACACGAGAATCTGAGTACTAATATGTAGTGCAGTTATGAGAACAAGAGCCCGAACAGACCTTCAAAGAACAAAGACTCTACACAGAAACACTTACCAGTATTTAAAGTAGGTAAAAAGATAAAAAATAGCAGGTCAGGACCTAAATGAGACACACATGTGAGATACCTGGTAGATATTCACATACTGGAGGTGCTCAGTGTGATCAGACTGTGCTGCTGGCCTCAGATCAACTCCGCTGATCAGAGCAGATGGTGGTCAAGCACTGAGCTCAAAGGCACCTTGATGATAATTGTTTACATCTGCTCATAATCTGACAGCTGATTAGAAGCTTCTGGCCCAGGAAGTGCCTCGTCACAGTGATACACCACACAGCATCGTACGGTTATTAAATGTGATCAGTACAAAATCATATTTGTAATAAAAAAAAGATTAGTTACTGTGTTGTTAATGTAGCAAAATGTTCATTCATTCTTAAAATTGTTTCGGTTCAGTAATTCCGTTTTTCTACCACACATTCAAAAAAACACATTACACATTGAAGCTGGTCAAAACACACTTGAGTTAAAAACACACTATAATATAATAATACCCTCGGTCATGTGTTCTGTCTCTTCATATTCTTAATGTGCACCATTATAAAGTATCTGTGATGGCTGGCATCAGGAAGCGACAGTGTGGCAGTATGGCTGAAGTGAGGCCGGGTAACCTGCAGGGTTCAGCACTGCACACTCAGCAGACTCACTCAGATCACAGCTCTGGCACGTTACCATCAGTGTGCGGGTACGATGCTGAGCAGCATGCGACCACACCGTACACAGGCGTCTGTGGATGGGTCACATAAGGTCCAGGCTCTGGTTGGTTTGGTCCAGGCAGAGGGGTGGTCGAGCTGAAGTGTTCTCTCTTTTATGTTTTCTCTCTGTCGTTCTCTCGTTTCGTGTCGCAGCTCCCTTCTCTTTCTCTCAACTCTTCTCCCTCCTTCCTGTCGTCTTGCCCCCCCCGTCCCTCTCTACCAGACCAGTTGTTCTCACTGAATCTACCCTGTACACTCTCTCATCGACCCCCCTCCCCCATCTGTTAATCGTTGAAGGGTGAAGTGAGGTAACTAGGTCAGCCCCGGGTCAATTTTAAAGCAGTGTGGCGGCCGCAGTCTACGTCCAGAACATGCCTCAGGTCTCTCCCGCTCTTGCTCCGTAGCCCCCCCCACACACACATGCACACACACGCACGTGGATACAACACCAACACCACAACACCAACATAAGCTTTCAGACACAAAACATTGGTAAACGATCGCCCCAGGCACATCAACAGTTTGAAACCAGACAGCTCGTTGAATTAGGCCAAAAATTCTGCTCATGCCACTGCAGCAGAAGTTTGTAGATGTGCAGTTATATTATTTAACGTTTCCTTAATTATTATAGTTAGAAAAACTATGAAGGGGAAGAGACACCTGCAAACTGACATCACTTAATTCACTAAATGAAGAACTTGAAATGGTTGGGTCAAAGACTTAAAATATGTTATTCTGAAACTGGCCTAGTTTCTATTCACTCCAGTCATTCAGTGTTTTATTAAGCCTTTTTAAGCCTGTTTATGCCACACCACTAACCCGTAGTACATTCATTCATAAAACAGTGTGTATGATGTATATATAAATGTGGTCATGTGTAAATTAATAGGAACAGTTATAGTTTCAACATTTCTGAGCACATGGCAGAAATAGTAGGAGCTATAAGCAGAGACGACCTCTCCACTCTCACTTATGGCAAATCTGCACAGTCACTTTACACCACAAACAAACATTTCTTTACTCATAACGAACGACCAAATCCTTTCTGAGATTCATGAAAGAAGCCGCAGCGATACCACTACTATCAGGTTCACTAGTATGTGCCAGATGTTTACATTGCATTCAACGCACTGGTTATTTGTTTACAGTAATTCAGAAAGAAAATCTTAAATTTAATTCACTCTTATAATAAACCTTTAAATCCAGTAAAGTGTAGGGTTAGATTTAGATTCTTTTCGTTTATCACCAAATTTCCAAACTTTCTACCTGAAGACCCCCCTCCCCACCCCCCACTTAACTGTGTCGCTGGCTGGCCAGAGGTGCTTGCTATCTCTGCCTGTGCTGAATGTATTTTCTCCCCCTTTACCTCTCATTCTCACAGGGCCCTGCAGTGGATCTCAGGGAAAAATGGCCTCTGTCTTTTTTCTGCAGCTTGAACAGTAATATAGCATGTGTCAGGGAATGGAAAACAAGGCTGAAAAATATGCAGCAAGAAGCAAACTGGTAGGAATGGATGGCTGAGCCTGAGGCTGGTCCTGTGGCTGCTTCCAAGGAAGGAAGCGACTCTAATAGCCCAGCGCCGCCCCTTCACCCTGCTCCTCTCTTTCTTCCTCCTCCTCCTCTGCTAAACTACTACTTCTTCAACTCAACTTCTTTTTCACTGCAGTCTTGACCTCTTGTTGCCTTTGTCTTATCTAGAAACGCACACAAATGTAGGTCACGCACAGTGATCGTCCTTGTGCATTTAAATTGATCTCCACTTCCTCAGTCTCCACTACACTGTGCAGAAATAACTGTCCATTGTAGAATTCAAACTAGGGATGTTCAATATTAGCTTTTTTTTAAACAATATCTGATATACCAATATTGTCCAACTATTAATTTCCGATACACCCCCAAAAAAACAAGTAATTTCAGGTAAACAATCAAAAGTAAACAAAACAAAACAAAAACTATACATCACATCTCTCATAGTTTGACATTTTGAGTTAGAGGAGAAGTAGCTGAAGAGTTTGAGGTATAATATGTAAAAGTTGTGTCATTTAAAAAGTAAAAACCGATATCGATAATTTCCGATGTTCCATTTTAATGCCAATATCGGCCGATAATATCGAACTTTCTAATTCAGCCTGTATTTATGCTGCTTCTAATTCTGCTGTGGTTCCTACAGTTGATGTGTTACAGGACAGTAAACACTACAAAAGTTGTCTCATGAGTTTTGTGGAGAAATGGAGCAGTTGTTGAGCACGCGTTCAATTTCATACTATTTCATCTCCCGTCTGACTGTCGGATTGTTTAAATCTTAAAGTCTCTGGTGAAGAACGCAATCTCTGTTTATTTTTACTCTTTTATTCTTTTACTTCCTCAGGGTATCAAGACAGCGGGCGCTGTCGGTGGCCAGGTGCGGATGCCTGTGGTGATCACACAGTCTGTCAGAGCACAAGGTAGGACATCTGCAGGCCTTTTCCAGCCACTTTTAATGGAAGCTCCTGAAATAACAGGTACACTGTTTGCCATTTTTGTTTCAGGCATTCATATTCTTTTAGTATGAAAAAAAAAAAAAAACACAGCAGTGAACCTGTAGACAGAACACTTGATAACGACTTCTGTGCATTTAACCAGATGTTTTAGATGCAGTCACCTGATTCATACTTTTCTTTTGTTGACCTGAAATTGTTCATCTCTCTGTGAGGTTGCATTCTCCGACAGATGTTTCAAAACAGCAACAAAAGCCTCATGTTGTGGTTGAAGAAAAGAGCCAGTGAAAAGGGTTAAACAGAAGATAAGCATTAGTGTGTCTGTAAATGTCCTCTCAGTGGGCTGTAAGATGTGTAAACAGGCAGGAGCCAGAGAGAACAGGTGTTTTTTTCCCCTCTCTGGTTATAAAGCCTTCTCAAACATTTGTGCTGCTGCTTACTCACACTGATTCACAAACACTCTTCCCACAGAAGCCCACAAATATCGCCCCCAACACCAACCGGGTGTAACGCTCCCCTAAGAGAGCTGTGTGCTCTCGGGTGGTGTGTATGTGTGCGTTTTTGTGTGTTACGTGTCTGTGTTTGTACCTGTTTGTGTGTGTGTGTGTGCGTGTGCACGCATGTGTGTGTGTGATCGGAGGTGCATACAAATTTGATCTCCCCCCCTTCCCCGAGATTGCCTGCAGTGAAGAATCTGTAGGTTGTTTTATGCCCATAAATTGAAATGCGGGGATAGTTCTAAAAATACTTCTCTTTGCCTGGTGGCGAGGAACATGCCTGTTAAAATCAAGTTTAAATTCACTCTGGCAGTCCTTGTGCCTCTCTGGAAAACGTGTCTCGGAGCAGGACGCGGTTTAGGAGTGTGAGGAGGGCCCGTGAAGCGCAGTGATATTGACAGAGCGCCGCTTTCCGCTCCGACCTGCGGAGAGCGACAGTGGCGCCTCCCCTACTCCCCCCAATCTACGCCCCCAAGGAAGACAGAGACAGTTGGAGGTGGTCGTTAGGATATTTGACACTGATAGAAAGGGACACCTCAGTGATAACGTTACTCCTTTCCTGTTTTGTTTAGGTCTTTTTTGTTTTTTTTTTATCTTCCTAACAGGCACAATGGGGAAGGGAGCTGTCCTCCAAGCAGGGAAAAGTCCCCTGGGTTTGGCCGTTCAGATCTCCGGGAATCAGAAAAACAAGCTCAACGACCCTGGAGGAGGCTCGTTCAGGTACATCTCCACTCTCCTCGAGACCAACGATAGATAGAGCACGTGTTGTTCCCAGCAGCCATCACATGGGGGCAGCATTTCACTAGGATGCCTCGGCATGACTACGGGCTACACTCTCAGCTAAGGCTGTGAGTGTTTATCCCAGTTGCCTGCCTGGCCACCTGGCTGGCTGCCTGCTTGCCCGGCTGGTTGATCTGTGGTCCTCTCTCTCTCCGTGCCCACCGCATAGCAACACACTGCCAGCCAGTAGATCTCCCTCACCATCGCCCTCCTTGTGTCAGTGTCACAACCTATCGACAGGATTAAAAATGAGCCAAATCCTAATTTAGAAATAAGTTAATTGCATCCAGATGGCTGGAATTTCTCGCTGTGGTTCTGAAAATACCTTTTGGTGAAGTCAAACATACGGTATTTTGCCCGCAGTCTTGCTCTCTCTCTCTCTCTCTCTCTCTCTCTCTCCCTCCCTCCTTCTCTCTCTCTCTGGTCTTGTCTTTGCTTTAGCTGGGCTTTTGTCTCAGAACATAAAAGGATCATCGCCCACATGCTGGCCTTTGTGGTCCGTGTTTTGTATGAGTCTTTGTGTATTTGTGTTTGCGTGTGTGTGTGTGTGTGTATGCAGCATGTACATGCTAGTGTGTATGTATAATGTTTGTGTGTATGCCATTGTTCCTCTGTGTTTGTGTTTGTGTCCCTGCTTGGGCGCACATGAACATAAAGTTTGCGTGTATATCTGAAGAGGCAGATTATTTATATGTGTTCATCAAATGTGTGTGTGTGTGTGTGTGTGTATTGTCGATGTGCTGACAGCAGGAGCAGGACTGTAGGACTGCCCTGATGTGACCGTGCTAGGGTAGAAGAAGAGTCTGGGTCACATGGGCCAACGGGTTCATGATAATGGTTCCCATCTCCTGAGGGGAAAGGCAGAGCCCAGGGCTCTGATTGATAAACCAATAAATCTTTAGCAGTGTTGGTAATTAAGCTCTCAGGCTCGCTTGTTACTGACGACCTTTCCCCCCCTGCAGTGATCACAGCGGCCCCCATCACACACAACCGCACTGGTTTCAATATGAGCCTAATAACACACACCACCGCTGTCACAGAACAAGCATGTCATTGATGCTTTGCAGAGTTTTTACCCAAGTGACAGATTAGTTTGCGAGTTGTGCTGTTGTGTGTATGAAACAGGCTTCACAGTGTGTGGTGCCATAACATTACAATTGCTCTATGTATATGTCGTGTTGGTAGCTCAAACTTTCATGACATACAGGTCTAACTTAACATGGTAAAAATAGTTTTAATCCTGATATTGATTTTGATGTTTAATTAGACTTTTTTATCACTACACAGTGTTAAAACCCGTTGTTGCAAAACTTATTTTTCGTGTACTTGATTAACCCTGCAAACAGCATTTAACTGTCTCAGGTTTAGCTGGACCTCATTTGGCTGCTGGAGTCTGAAACCTCTTCAGATTTTGCCATTCCTTGCACTGTTTATGGTTTGCTGTTGTTTTTCTTTCCCGAGGACATAAACATGTTGGAACAGGGTCTAGTGTTACAAGGCGCTGTGTTGAATTCCCTCAGAAAAAGTGTGAAAGACAGAACCAACATATGGTTAGGTCGGGTCAAACTTATTCGCACAAGTCCTTTTTCCGACACAATCCTGGGAAGCACTTTGCATAGAAACGAAGTTTGAGGTACAAATAGAGAAAATACCACAATTGTCAAGTGAAAAAAAAAAAGAATCCATGTTGTGGCGTGGTCAGTCAGTCTTCACCAGCGTGCCGCCCAGCCTGTGCTGTGCGTGTTCAGCTGTAGCTGGGGACTGATGTGTGTGTTGCTGTCACTCTGAGCCACTGGTCCCAGCGGGCCAGCTGTAGCACAAACACACACATACACACTGCAGGGCTTGTGGGGTTTCCAGTACAGCTACAGCCGTCTGTGTAAGTGCTTGTGTCAGTATGTGTGTGTGTGTGCTTGTGTGTGTGCAGTTTACAGTACAGAGTGAAAGCAGCTGTCTCTGTTGCCCCCCATTCCCTCCCCCGCCCCCTCCTCATTTCTCTGTAAACACTCAACATCCGCTGTAATCACAGGCGAGCCAGCCGAGGCCCTCAGCCCTCTGCCAACCTCCGAGCTCAGCCTCAGCCCCACAAAGCCAGCCCCGTCCTACACGCCGGACACACATCTGTGCACATGCAACACTTGCATATTCACATAAAGAATACACACAACCCGATACACATGCAAAAAATGGCACAAAAGTTTCTGTTCACCAGCCCTTTCCCATCTTTTACCAGCATAGTGGGTTGATGCTCTCATTGTGGTTACATCCTTTGTTGCTCTGTCAGTTGGTATGTGATGTGCCTGTTTTGTAAAAAAAAACAAAACAAAACATAACGTGCTTTTCAAATAACCTTGACTCAATTAGAACTTTAAAATGACCCCCAAAAAATTGCTGATGCAGAGACGTGGACACATGGCAGCCACAAAATTAGATTCCGCTCCGAATCAGTGTCGTGCCACAGTGACGATGAAGAATCCGTGAAGGAAACTTCAAGTCGCCTCAGCAGAACATAGGAAGAGCTGAAATGTTCCTGTGTTGTTGTTAATGACAAAACAAAACAAGGTATTTTGGCACATGCGTTCATCACAACTTCAGTGTACTGTACATCACACTAAGTTAATTGGGCTTTTTAAAGTTAGCTTTAACCGAATTGACAACAGTAACTTACTCAATGTCTGGTAGTATCTGGCTTTGAGCCGGCTTTATTGACCCCTCTTGTGCCACCAGTGCTGTCACCCATTTGGGCCGTGAGCACACATCCCATCAGCTGCCCACTGAACCCCAGCCTGCTCTGGAGAAAATACTTCTTCATTGGTCCATGTTTCATGGTGTGGGCACAACACGCCTGCATAGCCTGGGTGTTAGTCATGGAGATCAATCAGGGGCCCCCTGCCTGGGCACAGAGACCTTTACCCGCAGGGGTGGGGGATGGTGCTGGTGTGATGGTGATGGTGGTGTTTGGGGGATGTGTAGGGCAAGAGATCTGGATGCACCTCCATCCATCCACACACTCACACACAGTCTCTAAATGGTAAGCGCAGTCCTCCCACCACCTATGGCGTGGCCTCGCCGAGACACAAGCTTGATATGGAAACGACATGCATATGTATTCATGTGACTGCCGGCTGCACGGCCTCAGGCCAGCCCAAACCTCCGCTCGTTTGCTTCTGTGGAAGCTAATTACATCTCTACTTTATTAGTGCAGATAGTCAGGAATATTTTGCATTTCATATCTCATTCCCTCCTTTTAATGTCAGACCTGTCGTTAGCGTTCGCTTTTGATTTGCGCATTCGTGAATATTAAAAAAAAATCTGATCTTTCAAAAAAAAAAAAGAAATGTTATTACTCCTAATATTGCCTGTGTTCCTGTATACCGGTTGATGTTTTAGAAACTCTTGCCGTGGTGCCTGCTGTTTTATGGTCTTTGCCTGGTATTACTGCAGCTCCGGCTGAATACGGTGAAAACGGAGCACTTAAGTCCATTTTAGGAATTGCACTATTTTGCAGCTGTAGCTGTGCCAGAAAATGTAAAAGAGCTATGTCTGTCATTAAATACAGGGGCCTTCTTGCTAAGATTTTGATTAGACTAAAAATCACACATTAACACCATATGTGAAGATATAGAGCTAAATTATATTTATTGTCTTTTTTTTATTGCTCCACATAGGCAGCCAAAGGCTTTATGTTTTGAGTTCTGCATTCTTTCCACTCTCATGAATGCCACATCTCAGGAATGCATTGACGGAATTTCTTCAAATTTGGCACAAAGCTTAACTTCGACTCGAATCGGCATGAGACGATTAAAAGTTTGTAGTCAAAGGCCAAAGGTCATTGTAACTTTGCAGAACACATTTTTGGCCGTTGCTCAATAATTAATTTACTAATTTTGCTTTATTAAAACAGTCTGACCCACCAGGTTATGTTTGTCAGAAAGAATAAATTCTGTTTGAAAATGTATACTAATAGGATAAAATAAATGTCATCCTGAGTTTTTTTTTTTGAACAAATCATCCTGAGGTTTTAATTAGAATATTTATTTATTTTTGTTGTTGTCGTATTCTGATAGTCTAAGATAACTTGCTTTGCATTGTGTAAAGCTCTGTCCACAACAGAACTGTGTCATTTTATGGTGACTGTTGAGGCATTTGCCCTTTTTTTTTTTTTTTTAGAAAGTAGTGTATAGATGGTCCTATAGGCTATTGCAAAGTGCTGTGCTTTAAAGGCGTCTTGTGTAATCACTTTACCTTCATATACATTACCTACACAGACAGTTTTAATCTGTGAAAGCAGCAGCTTCTGTTTGCCTGAGTGAACATTGCCTCGGGCATCCTTCATTTTAGGGCAGGTCAAGTTATCCATGAGGACGTGGTGAAGAAAGTTGCACAGCCTGAGGTGCAGCACAGGCTATAATCCTATGTGTCTATGGTTGTGTTGTTTTGTAAATTCTCCCTGCGCACTCAAGTTATAATTATGGATGGAGGAGAGGAGGTAGAGGTGTGTGAGGTTCGTGGAGCTGCTCTAATCGTCTTTGTCAACCTCCTGCCGCGGTGTCAAGTTTCATATCGGCTCTCTGTGGTCGCACCATGGAGCAGGAGGGCCCCGGCAGGGTGGAGCTGGCTGATGGTGTTTGCCCGCTCTCAGGCGGTTGAAAGAACTCGGGGCTCTGCACTGCACATACACACACACACAAAAAAATATCACAACAACACATGCACAGGCTGTCGCAACCAACAACGGTGGCATGGATGTAAATGAGTGTGGAGGTGAGCCAGTGAGTGGCAGGAGGCCACTCTGTGTGTGTCCTGTGGTTCCTTGTTCCTTCTGTCAAAGCCACTCAGGAAAACCACTGCCAGTCCTGTAAGCACAGCACATCACCACTCCGCTAATTCAGCCCAGAATCCCAATCATTACTTGCCAAGTCCAATTGTTGTGAAGGAATTTGTCTTTGTGACAGCTCACAGAGAAAGTCACTGCCTCCTCTAAAGGAATGTGGACCTTGTTGACTCTTTAAATGCAGTCATCTGCATGTTTACTTCTCATATGGCTCTGCTAGTCTGCAGACGATATATGGTAACGGGAACATTATGGCTGTGAGAAATGACCAACGCGTCAAGCAAATACATTGCTAAGTGTGGCAAAGCAGTGCGTAAATGGAATTGGCTGAAATTAGTGTACAGCTCGATTCATCACGGCTCAGTGCCAATCCTCAGGAGCATCCTCGCAGAGCTGAACTCCAACCAAACGCTCTTCATCTCCCTGCCTCTGCGAGTGTTGACACAAATAGGCCCCGGAATGGGAATTCTTTGCCATTATGACCAATGAATAGGCCCCTGTAACAAAACCAATGCACAATTTCGTCTCAGGAAATACTCATGAATAAAAACGAGATACCCGACACATTTTCTCAGGAATTATATTTACTATAACGCTAGGACATGAATACTGATATGGAGTAAAGGGTTTGAGGACAAGGGCCATTTCTCTGTTCCCCAACTTCTTATTCTGTGGTGATAAATCCTTTATACTCGGAGCACAATTATCCTTTTTCCCTACGTTTTGAATTGAGCACTCCTTCGTACACTGCAGGCTTGCTTCTGCTGCCAGTCAGGGGGAAGGACACAATGTAAACAGACCAACCAAGTGGAGTCACTCAGGCTACCACAAGGACACAGTCCCTGGGAGGCACACTTTCCCCAGTGGGCCATTTTCCCTGCTGTTTGATCTGCCACAAAGTTTGTAACGTAACCTGTAGTCATTCCCGAACTGCAAAAAGTATTCAAGTGCGAAAACGCAACCTGTGATCATATGCAGAGAAGAGGCATTAGATGTGCCACATTTAGAAGAGTATTTTATCTGTTGTGTTGTAATAGAATTGGTGAAAAAAAAAAATCTTTGAAGCAAGAAAGACACTTGTTTTATTATTTCAGGTGTATTATTTACCAGGAACTGCTTATTACCTTCGTTTTGCTGATATCATGTGACTCATGTTTCAGGGATGATGATGACATTAATGATGTGGCCTCCATGGCTGGAGTCAACCTGAACGAGGAGAGCGCTCGAATACTTGCCACCAACTCCGAGTTAGTGGGGACGCAGATCCGCTCATGTAAAGACGAGGCCTTTCTCCACCCGGGACTACTCCACCGACGGATTCTGGAGACAGGTATGGGATAGAAGGAATGTCCATCGCCTATAATGTTGTTTGTCAATATTTAACTCACACATGGTCTTAGCTGCAGTGATGAAATGTTTCTTACAGTGACAGGAAGAACCTTAAAGTCATCTCAGTTTACCTCCTCCCTCCCTACTCAGAAAAACAATCCCACGCTGAACATCTAGGCTCCGTCTATTGTCCTTTGTGTTACAAACATGTTGTGTCTGCGTTTATAGTGTCATCACGAAAGACAGTTTTGATTTTCTCTCTGTCAGTGATTCTGGTTTGGTCCAGACTTTTCTTGTTTGGCCTCGGTTTAAATTTGATAACGCTTAACAATTCTTTCGCCTCCTTTAATGAATTCTTCAGTGGCTGTCTGAACTCAGTGGACCCCGGGCACATACATAAATACTTGATGGGTTTGTCTTTTGAAGGCTGGCTGTCAGATTGTCCTCTGGACTAAAGGAACAGAGTTTAGAGGAATGAGACTTGGCAGCGAGATTTCTTTTTCGTCAGTCCTGACAACCGGTGCACACGGTATGTGCATGTGCTAATCGATACAGGCAGAGGGTTGTTGTTTTTTTTTTCCAGCATCACATGTTAGTTATAGTGTCTTCATTACCTCCTTTTGCTACTGGCAGCCATTTGTTTTTTATAATATACTTACGTCTCTCGCTGCAGAGTGAAACCCGCGGAAATTGTAAAATGAGCGTTATTACTCAAAATAAACCTGCACCAAGCATTTTGCCACTGTGCAGCTGATCTGAAAACACACGGCGTAGTTGCACGTGACGGGGACTCTAGCGCCCTCATCTCAATTAAAGTATCTGGAGTGTGGCGCGGGGACCTGCAGGTCATGTTTCGCTATGTGGACTCTTGGCTTGGTTGTTATCCCGTCACTTAGGGGCAGAGGGGTTGTTTAAAGATATAAATCTTTCCTTGGGGGGGGCACACAGCAGGATACAGGGCAGGAGGCGAGGGCGCCCCCTGCTGGGGAAGTGGCACTTTCGCAGCTTTGTTGTGTCAGTGATTGGCCTCGCCATGCTCCCAGCTGACAGCAGTCCGAGGGAGGCTCCCCCGGCCTGCCACCTCCACTCCATCAGAAAGTGCTCTTTACTGTACAGCCACCAAGTTTCACTCTGCTCTGCCTTCTCCTTTACCACTGACCACCCCACTACCACTCCCCTCTGACCACCCTGCCCTGATTCCCCCCTGCAGGAGGACAGTGCTGTCCTCTCCTTCTTTTTTCCACACATAAATAATATTAAAGATAATACTTCACTTTTTATTTGTCTTTTTTTATTTTTTAAACTAGTGTAGACTTCCTGATCACTCATTCTTTTTACCCTTTTTATTTCTCCTTTTGCATTTTTGAATACCGATTTCAGGAGAGAATCCCAGCAACCACTTTCTGTCTGCTTCTCTTTTATTTTATACCCTCCGAGCAAACCCCCCCGCGCTGCCCTCCTCTACCGTAGCTCTCTCTCCCTCCCACCATAATCCTTCAGGCTTGTCCTTGAGGTAGTGGTGCTAGTGGCATAAGGTTGCAAAACAGCTCTCCACCGCTTCATTAAAGGAACCAGAACAGAGGCACAGCTGGAGCTCTCTAGAAAAAAACCCTCAAAATAATGATAGTCCACTGGTCCCTTTAAGCACACACACGCGTGCGTGCACACACACACACACATAAACATATACACATGTTCTTAACCCTGTTAAACGTTAAAGACCTGGAATATAATGTAATATATAATAACAATACGATAAACATAGTACAGTATGTGCTTCGGTCACACTCACATCGTGTCTATGTCGTTGTCTATGCTTGACCTGCTCCTGGGTAAAACAAGCCTTTTATTGGTAATATGGGGTCCAGTCTTGGCCTCAGAAATAATGCCGTGTTTTTAAAAAGAAGACAGTGTGCGTGGTCTGTGGGTTCTCATTTGTGCAAAATGGCTTGTTTTATTTATAGAGACAGCTTAATTAGCAAACCTTAAATCAATAGTAGTTCAATATGTGCATTTATAAATCTAAGCTCAAATACATTCATCATGTATAATAGGATTGATTGTCCTTAAACAGGTTCATTTTCATTTTTTAAAAACTTTTTTTACTTTCTGCATGCGTTTGCTCTTTTTTGCTTTTTAGTCTGTCATGATTACATGTTCATGTTGGCCTGTCAACCCACGTCTAATTTATAAAGCTAGAAATATAAACAAAGTAAATGTAGAATATCATAGAATCAAAATCAGATGGTGCACGTGCTATGGTTGATATTTCCTCGATGGATGTTCAGGAATGTTGCCTTGTAGGGACTGGAGGATGAATCTAATTGCTCAGGTTGCTTGAGAGCACTGGGAGGTTTCTTAAACAGAGCATCATGGGTTATTTAACTTCCGGTTTGGGAGGAACAGCTCATTAAGGGTCATTAGGATTAAGATGAGTCACATTTAAGATGGGTCTACCAAGGTCAGGAGGGATGAAGGTCAGGACCTTTAGGTCTGAGATCATGAGGACAGTTAAGGTTATGTAAAAGGCAGCGATAAAAGCTGCTCTAAGCATCACATGCGAGTTACACATACAGACACAAGCATAGATGGCTCATTCAGGACCTTTTCCATGTTCCCTGCCAGCTGCTTTTCAGGGGGACCCTTGTTGCTATGGATACCAGTCAGTTCTATACTAAATAAATATTCAACTTACCAGGCCTTGATGCAGATTGTGCCTCTATGTGTGTTTGTGTTGAAATGATGGGCAGTCAGCTCCTGCATAACAATGTATTGTGTTATTAAACAGTGGTCTGTTCCCGGAGTTGCATGGCGAACAGAATTATTGACCAGTGACACAGAGAGTGATACATGATGATTTGACTGTCTGTAATTCAGTGGCAACATAATTCTCATTAGATCTTACAAGATCTCTAAAAAGATCACCACCTCCACTTAAAAAAAAAATATAATAGCCTGTCTTATACTAAACAGTAGATACTGTATGATTGGAAAAGTTAGATGAATCATAAGGCAGATTTCCTCTTTACACATAGCATGCTCTATAATTTGGATGTGACTGATGTTATGTGGGTTGTACGAGATCTTAAAGCACAACTTCTCTTCAAAACAAACCTCCATTTTGGTTTCAAATCACGAGTGCCCATAAATTGCTTCCACAACACCCAAGGACATGTAACATACAGAAAACAAGCAAAGCTTGGCTGCAGAGTCGGGCTATAGTCTAGATTTCAAAATAGAAAGGGACTGGATGAATATGATGTAAATGACTGAAATGACTAAATGATAGTGGTCATAGGCAGCAACTGAGCAAATGTTCTCAATTAATTAAATTGTAAAAGTAAAAATAAAAAATGGACTTGACCTGTTGACCTTTGTTGCCTTGACAGGCCATTTTCCTTTGGTAGGAACTTAAATCTGTGCCAGTCTGTATCACCAGTGTTACGCAGGTATATATTTACCACATTTTCCGTAGCTACCTTGCTAACATTGGCAACTTAGTAAAATACATCTGAGGCTGATGGGAATGTTAAATGTCTCCATTTAACTTGTGGCGTTTGAGCCTTTGATGCTTGTCATCACTGTGCTTTTCTCTCTTTCTTGTATTAATTATACTAAATATTAAAGCTGTCCAGCTCATTAGTCTGTTTTTATCTGCGTTACAGCCCCCTTTTCTAGGTGGATGATAATATTTCATATCATTACAAGCTGAAGACTATTTTTTCTTTCTTTCACAGAAACATATCTTCCTCTCTGGTTAATTCTCTTAAACCTTGTCTGAAATATTTATGAGCCTGAAAGATCTTATATTTTCTAAGAAAGCAGAAGCCTATTAGTGTTTCTCTTTGACCTTGTGACATTGCCACTTTTATTGCCACTGTAATTATAAGGCTGACAGGGATCCCTCCATCTATTTCAAAGCTGGAGCTGGTGAGGAGTATATGTATTGTTCAGCTGATTTAAATAATTGGCGTGGTTTACTTAAAAGGGTGCCAGGGAGAAAATGATGTTAATGGAATAATTTAAAGGGAAGTTAGAAACAGATAGTAACCCCGACCAAAGTCTGTCCTCGTCTCTTTTGTTATGACTTCAGATGAGTTTCGCTCCAAGGAAACTAAATTATCCTCCTCCTCTGAAAAGAGATGGTCAGTGTGGTTTACACACTGGAAGGAGCTCAGCTGGTAAAGTCAGTTTGGAAAGAGTGTAAAACATAAACTTTCATCTCTGATGAGTCCTATTTCTGAGAGTTAATTGCACACAATAATCCATAGTTTCTCCTTGTGAGTGTGCATGTGAGTACAGCAGTGTATGGCTGGAGGTATAGTGTGTGTGTATTTGTGTGTTACACCCACAAACAATTACCTGCAACCTGCTTAGCTGTCGTTTTCTTCTCAGATAGGGAAGTAATAATAAAACAGTCCAACCTTTTTATCCCTTCAGGACAAATGTTACGTTAGAGAAGAAGATCACTGTTTTATTCATGGTACAATCAGGGAGGTGGATGAGAAGCGAAAGAACAAACTGTACCTGTTACATTAATAAGAGGTGTCAGAGTTATACTAATGATATACAGATTGCAAAAGTGTCATTGTGTGTGTGCGTGTGTGTGTGTGTGTGTGTGTTTCGTATCGTTCATAGCTAAGAAGTTTGGAGTCACAGAGGTCCCCATGGAAGCAGTGACATTCATCTCACATGCCACACAGTCACGGCTTCGCACTGTGGTGGAAAAGGTTTCTACTATCGCACAGCACCGACTGGACTCCTGTAAGGTACGAATGATTTACACACACACACACACACACACACACACACACACACCTCATGACATGGCATCTCATCATCAAGATGCGATGTCATGTCCTCTACCAACATCAGTGTTAAATTCACTCGATGCCTCTTGATCATTCTAACCTACGTGGTTATTATCAGTCATTTATTGTAACTCACTGTGCTTAATGTGCCTCAGCTTTCAAACACCCTGCTTCATTTTCTCAAAGATTCTTTGGCAACGGCTGACTCACATGCACTAGAGCTGAGCTATTCCATCTCCAATTATTTGCAGAAACTCAAAAGTGTCAGTGTACAAGCGCAGAGGCCACAAACTCATAGTCAGACGGCACCAAAGTAAACTTGATGTGAAATCTTTAAATGGTGAGTCAGTATTTCCCAGTGTATTTCCAACTCCCTCTGACATTGGTTGGGTATTGGAAAACTTTTTGCAATTTTGCAAGTCAGCGTTCAGTGTAGTAGAGCTTGTTGTGGGTGGCACAGTGTTTCAGTGGTGA
>JAFBJQ010000701.1:0-20000 GCA_016785345.1 Trinectes maculatus | reverse complement strand
TGGTGCTGCTGCTGGTGTTTCCATATGTGAAGTTTATCATAACGAGTTATTTATACCCATTAAATGGCAGTGATTTACCGTTGCACTTGTTACAGCTTTGCAATATCAAGTTTACCACGGGCATTAATACAGTATATGCTTAAATTAGGATCAATACAATTTTGTGATTTTCTAATTCTATAATAAAACTTACATTGGTAAACCTAAAGAAATGTGCATTTTGTGTATGTGCAGAAATGTGGTTGTAAAAATACTGTGTGTATATGTTTGCCTTCTTTCAGCGCAACCTTGCCAATTAGCACAGATTGTTTTTCACACAGTCTGGCATATGTTCATCCCCCGCCAGTGAAAACTGCAAAAAAGTATTCAGACTTATTTGGCCTAAAGGATGCTGTGATTTGAATTTGGAGGGTCCATGGTTTCTATGGATTGTCAAAACATAAATGTGACATGAACTCGTGCACGGTGAAACAGCAGGAAACTAGAGAATTCAACAGAGCATGAATTCAATCAACAAAAAAATCGGGCTAATTTGTTTGTAAAATGTGATCGTTTTTCAGGGATATGTGAATGGATTTGAATGTCGAGGTTACGCCCAATGTCTGCTCTCTGTTTTTTTTTAAAAATAAAAACTTGATACAGTTTTTCTTTGTTTTCTGCGATCTTTCACTGTGCATAGATGAATTTCTTAAACTTTCACATATTTAACTTTTGGCCAAACCCTCCGGAGCAGCCACTGAATGGGATTTTGTTAACCGCTGCTGTGATCTTCCCTCTGTCTGTCTGTCAGGATGATGAGTACTATGAGCAGTCTGCAGACGTTCGCTCTCAGCTCCGCTTCTTCGAGCAGCTGGAGAGAATGGAGAAGCAGAGGAAGGACGAGCAGGAGAGAGAGATTCTGTTGAAAGCAGCTAAAGTAAGTTATATTCACGTCACCATCCTGCTGCGTGTGTGTGTGTGTATGAGAGAAAGTTGGTTTGTTCCAATGAAAGAGTGTGTGCTTGTGTACTGGTGTGTGTATTTGTGTGCATGTTGCTCCTGTGCGGGCCCCTGACAGATGAATTAGAGTGTGACACCAGTGGATGAAGTGACCTCGCTGTGTCCTCCCAGGCTGCTGGCCCCAGGGCCCCTCTGTCCTGGCTCCTCCTCCCTGGACACAGCAAGGAGGAGGGTGTCTGTACGCAACCCCATGCACCCCACCACACAACCACCCAGCCCCACTTACACCCCACACAACATCCCTCTATCATATTCCTCAGAGTGTCAGAAACGCCGTCAGTAAATATACAGTGCTTGTACTTAATAACCTGGTGTTGGGTAAACTTTTAGCAGGTGGTAACTGCAAACTGTCGCAAATATGAACTGAGACAGTCACTTTGTTCATAAACTGTAAGAGTGGATATGCTAAAAAAAATTACAGTATATCACAGCATTTTAAAAGTACCAGATGTCACTAATTAAAATTAAATTAGACCATGAAACAAATCGGAAGAAAAATCATCATTTGATCCAGTGATGTGTGATTTATATACGTTTTGTGAAAGTTAGGTAGATGGAGAGCAGAGAACTGTGTATTCATTCATTTTAACTCTCATGTCCTACACAGTCTACAACCAATGCTTTTCATTGTGCCCTGAACAGTAGGAAGGTCATTTTGTGCAATTAGTTAGGACATAAGTGAAATATAATTGGCAGTCATCAGTTTCACCAGTAACCAGCTGCTAACACCTGCTGGTTACAGAACAAAGTCAGTGAGTTATTTAAAACATCTGGAATGGAGCAAGGTCAGTAATCCTCAAATGTCATGCTGATTTCTTTTTTGGCTCCATGTCATGTACACTGTTATTCGCCATTTTAGTTAATTGCATTCATTATTGACCCCTCTCCGGTACCGAGGGTCTATATATAGTAGTCTTTTTTTTCCAAGGACATAAATGACCCTTAATTCTTAAATCTTTGGTGTGTAGTTGTAGACTAAAAAAAACATAAACAAAGGAATAACCTACATATAAGAGTAAGATTATTAAAATTGAGGTTGCGTGCATTGTCACCTGTCCACCAGTCTGATCACAGTGCATGTAAAGACCTTTGTCTGTCAGTAAAAAGAGGTCTTCAAATTTGAAAAGATCACCGCAGACCAAAAATAAAATAAGGGAGCGAATCTTCTCAAAATGAAAATGCCCCGCAGTGCAACATTAGCAGAATGCTAGGTTAATTCAATTAATTTTGAATGGAGCCAATGTCCCACAGTAAAGATTCTCACTGCAGCACACCTCACTGTCTTAATAGCATTATTAAGCTGTGGTCGTGCCATGCAGGATATGAGAACACTGCCTCGCTGATGAACACGGGTCCAGCAGACCTCAGGATTCTTTTAGGAGAAACCAGATAGTCTTACCTCTGGTTGGGGAAAAAAAGACATCGCCTCAGTCGGAAACAACCCTGCACAGTGTGTTGAAAAAAAAAATGGTACAGTTTTCGGTTCCACATGGTTGCAAAGTGTAATCCTTTATTTTCTTTTTTGACTGTGAAGAGCTCTCTTTATTAACAGGATTAGTGGTGAACTTTTGCAAATTCAGCAAACTTGTAGGCAGGGCTCACCACAGGGCTATTTGCATTGCATGAGGAAAGTTTGATTTCACCTTGGAGCCATGTCTGTGGCTTTTCGGCTCCTGTTGCCATGGCTTTTCAGGTCGAGGAGAAGTTTGGGAAGAAACATTTGCCTGATGAGTGTAACATTTAATACACCAACACACTGGCTGATGACATGCGAGTATTGTTTGTTTGTGATTTCACAGAGTGTGCTGAATCTTTTTCTGACTGTTTGACTGAATCATATGCATGTATCACATCTGGTGAATCACCACATAAGGCTCTAATCCCACTCAATACGACTTCAGCCCTGTTTATCAAAGTTGTTATGATGAAACCTTGCTTATAATATCGGCCCTTCATTATTGGTGCCCATGTCATGTAAATCTTGTGTTTTAATAATAATTCCTAAAAACCTTTAAATATAGCAAAGGGCTATTTATTTAGACTCTCAATTGTACACCTATAGCCAGCCTCCATACGTCCAGACGGCATGCTGCATAAAAAGCTCATTCATTTTTTTCCCCCCTACTTATATATAGCGCTGTGACATAAAAACAGATGTAAACTGATGCTTGTTATTGATAAAAGTTGGTTATTTCACAGCTATCAATTTCATTTTGTTCATGTTTAGTCGTTTTTAAAGCCAATGAGAAATCCCACATATTTAAATATATGTGTGATTAGTGGAAAAAGACTTTATCACCCACTGGACTCAATACTGAGAAGAATAAACTGACAGAATATTCCAATCAAATTCACTTTCACTCTTCTCTCATACAACCCAGAGCGAAACCAAACAAGTACAGGCCTCTGGTGGTTTTCATTTGTCACTCTCGGCAGTGCAAGAAAAATCACTCAGCTTAGTAAAAGTAGAAAAAAAAAACTGTTTCCCTGGAATATTGTCATCATCTTTTGATTGATCTTATACGGTGCATCACTGTTTTAGAGGAAGGAATTTGTCGTCTCTATGTAAGTAAAGTACATGTCGCCCAAATCCAGCGAAGCCGGTCGATGTCTCGTACACAGTCCTCTTCTCCTGCGTTCTCCTCAGTTCTCCGCTGTAAGTGGGAAAACCAGGGCAGCTGACAGAGGAGATGTAAAGCCTGCCAGTGGCACCACTGCCCTTTGTAAACAGCCCATCTGCACCAACCCCTCCTACTCCTCCGCCCTGCCGAGTCCTACCTCCCTGCCCGCCTCTCTCCTGCTCGAGCTCCCACTAATTTGACCTCTTGAATAAGAGACCCACAAAAATAATCCTCTTCTCTACCCGTCTTCTCGCCTCCTCCACTCATAACAGCCCCACCCCTCCTTTACGCAGTCCATTTCAAATATGACTCAAGTCTTGAGGGATGCTCCGGCCGACCGGAGGGCAAACACATTAGTCTTATTTGAGATACCGACTAGTACGTGGACCGCCTGATATATTTAAAGCCAATTAGCAGGACAGCTAGGAAGTGCGGCTGTTGGTGCGTGAGACAGAACGATAAGATGAAGCGGGAGCAGGATTCATCTGTCCTGCACTGACAGGGGAGGTCAAGCATCTGATCAGATTGATTTGGTATTGGAATTAAAAGGAATTCATGAAACCCACATACACTCATAAATAATGAAACGCAGAGTGCACTGCAAAACATTTTCACGCAACATCAAATCTTTCACATATGCTTCACATAGGCCTTCACAATGCATCTTCTCAAATGTACCAGAGAAGAAAAGACGCCAATAACAATATGTTCGCACCAAGGTGTTAGGGGGGGTTTCATGGACCCGACCTAATTCTGACTAATCCAGCCAAAACACAACGACACAGATTGTGTCCCCATTCACAAAACAACTGCATTGGGTCAGCGTGCAGCAGTGTAATCCGCCGTATTGCCTGCAGTGGTCAGCCATACGTGTACATTTGGCTGTGCTGAAGGATTCCCAGGGACAAGTACATCCACCCAGATCTCGGCTGCTGATTAAAATAGAAGTGCTGTGTTGTTACGCTGGGGACATGCACACACACACACACACAGCAATGGGTAGCCTCACTGGCACACTGTGACACACACACACTCAGCCATTGTCACTGATACTCACCCACATCCTTTGCCCTGTGTGTGTGTGTGTGTGTGTGTGTTTGAGTGTGAGTGCTGGCTCGTGCAGAATTTTTAATAACCTCTTTTGATTAGAATCCCCCTCCAGCGGCTTATTTAGGGCTGGATCTGGAGCGGGTTTAAAGGCCACTGCCCCCCGGGGGGCGCTCCATTGCACTTCTCTGAATTCAAATGCGATGTCCTTGACACCTATGTATCCTGTTCCCATTTTGCACTATTTTTGCTGCAGCAGCAACAGATGAGTGGCGAGGGGTGGCGGTGGGGTGGGCTCCCTAAACCAGCTGTTAACCTGTGTTTTCCCCCTCCCCTTTACTCCACAGAGTCGCTCCAGGCAAGAGGACCCAGAGCAAGCTCGACTGAAACAGAAAGCTAAGGAGGTAAGCTGCTGCGGAGATCATTACCCTTGACATTTCCCCGACTCTGGCGTATTAATTTTTCATGCCTCACTACATATGTAATGCCATTTAAAGTCGGACTTAAAAAAAAAGTTTGAGGAATAATTTGCGCCCATTTGATGCCCGTGTGTGTAAAATGATTTTCTGCGCACCAAAGAGACTCTGCATTTCCTCCACCGCCTCTTTTTTCATCTCCACATCTATTTCCATCCTTTCATCTGACACCAGCATGAGCTCCGACTTATACTGAAAGAGTATAGATGAGTAACAAGAGTAGCCTCTGTAGGTTTATTCATTTATTTACTTATTTTTAAATTACAGGCACTTTTGGCACTTTTTTAATTTAGCTGCACTCTGCGCTCTGAACGTGTATTAACTTTTTATCTTTGGTCCTGCATGCAGACACACGCATTTAATCCAAACTGTTTGCTAAAAGTATTAATCTGTGCTCCACTTAAACTTTTACTCCTACAAAGTACAAAGAGTTATTTTCTTTTCCGAGTCATAGACCAAGGTACGACACATTGCATTGCAAAATGGGATGCGCTTCAACTGATGCAGTGCACTTCTTTTAAAGTAGTGCGGTGCTATATCCTCCCTATTTGAAGAGCAGGTCTTTGTATATTATAAAATTCCCAGTGGATCTCAGAAAGTAGACCACTCATCTTTCCGTGGTTGGTTAATGTTGTTTACGCAAACAAAATAGTTCTGTCACAATGGAAGTTTGCATTTGTTTTTTTCCTCTGTTTACTCCAGAATAACTTCACGCCGTGCTTTTAGTTCTTGGCTCGCTACCAAGGATCAAGAGGATAGTGTGCAGTTTCCATAGAGTAGTCGGTGTAGGTAGGAAGATGAAACAGGCAACATTCACCTGTTGTTGCTGTTGTTGTTGTTGTTGATGTACAACTTAGAGAACAGATGTGGTTTTCGTCTGAGCCACTTACTCGTTTTAAAAAAGGCCTTTTATTCATCCATGTGTAGTCTACTGAGCACATTGTAATTTATACTCACATTATTCCACAATTTTCCATCTGACACCTCCCCAATGCAACAGCTGTATTGTAATGGTGGCCACTCAGACATTTATATTTAGGGGTAACTGTAAACGCCTTGGCTATTGTTGTTTCGCCAAAGTATTTAGATTTTCGGATTTTCTTAACAGGGGGTGGTGTTGAACTCGTGACCTTCAAGTGACAAGTCGACTTCTCTTACCTCTGGCTACTGGCAACGTTCTGTCTTTTCTCTGCTTTTCTCTGCTTTTCTCCTGGACTTTTCTCTCCAGCAGCATTGAGCTCCGCTGCAGTTAAAAACATTCACACTCGATCTCAGTTTACCCATAAGCCCCGCATATGCAAATGAAGCCGCGTAATAGGCAGCGCGATAGGTTTGCCCTGGGGGCCATGTGATCAAAGTGGATCTCCTCCCTGTTAAGTGGCAGTCCGCTCGTCATCTGGATATGGCCAGATTAGCGCCTCGCGAGGAAACGCAGTGTGCACACACACGCACATTTTCATCTAGAATTTTAAGAAGGTGCTTTGGAAATTGTTACTTTATGTAATGCTTTCTCCCTCTAGATTCAGATAAGGACTCCCAAACCCCCAACTTCCCCCCTTCACCTACCCACACATAACACCCCTCCCTCACCTCTTTCTTTTTTGCTTAATGGCCGTCGTTTCTCAGCGCCCGTGCCTCTCCAGTTTTCATCACCTGACTGGCTCAAGGGGACAGAGCTGGCTGTTTGTGTCACTGCAGAGTCTGTCGGCAGCTCACACATCTGCGCAAATTTCATCAGGATAATGAGCCCGAGCTCCACTTCCAGGCGACGGGCAGAGGAGACGGCCTCTGTCCCTGATCACGCACACACACACACACGCACAGAAAACAATCACCACCGCCAAACCATCACCATTTTGGAGAGATGGCATTACAGCATCTTATATACTTGAATGACTTGCATGACTTGTTATTAAAAAGGTAGGCGCAGTGTGTTGTGAAGGTACCACTGCAGACCAGAGTGTAGTGGGAAGGCCGATGATCAGAAACCAATATAATCAGTAAAGTGATAAAGTAGCCTAAAATACATGGACCTTCGTCATCAAACCATCGATTTACACACAAGGGGTAGAAAAGGTGGAGAAATCTCTCCTCCAACCTTCTCGTTATCCCTCATCATTTCCAATATTTAGAAGGTGAAAGGGTATTTGATAGGTGAGGCGATATCACAACATCCTGTTGCTCCAAACAGGCCTCATCATAGGTGCTTGAATAGCTATAGTCAAATCAGTAGCATTTCTCACTGGCTCTTTTTCAGCCTCAACAGTAGTAGCTGCTCTTACCTGTTTACAGTCCATCAAGGTAGGATTATAATAATGGAAATTCAAAATTCTGTTTAGGTTAATTGAGATTTTGACCTCATTGTCTACATTGTGTTGTGTTGGGTCCTCCAGCTACCTAATTACTTATACTGCCCTCTGACCTTTCCTTCAGTCTTCAAACTGTAAAATACATACTATATTTGCAATGTGTCTATGGATGTACTTTTACTGGATAATTCAGTTATGGCAACATTGCTTTTCTATGATTTCCAATGGGATTTGTAGTTTATTTGCAATGAACACCAGAGGCAATAATATCTTCTAAAAGTGTAACTTGATCAATCTCAGTCTTTTCTGGGTTCACTAATGCAGACTGCAAAGGTTACCATAATATCCTGTGCTTTGACCCCTGACCCTTGGGATAACCTACTATAATAAACACACTGTTGACCTCAGAACAAACTCATGCACCTGTTACTGACTAATACAGTCTTGTGGTCAGTGTTCAGTAGTTTAGGGCACTGGGTTATGATCAACATTGTAGGCCCTGGGTTTCTTTAACAAAGATTATTGCAGCATTATAGACTCTAATATTCATGTAGCCATGTTTCTAATTGTGTATATTTATTTGCACCAGCGTGCTACGCCATAACCGCTGCTCCAGTATAGTCGCTGGCTGAGGTTTTGCGTGCGAGAGGCAGAGCAGTCCAGCGCCTCTGTTTCCTCCGTTCACTACCATTTGGCCGAAAGGTCAGATGGGCTATTTCAGAAATGCCCCGAGTGAAAATCAATGGGCAAATCGTGGAGCTCAGTTCCTGTTTGTTGTTGTTGTTAGTGGTGGCTCTGTGTGTTCTGCCTGTTCCATCACGGAGGCAGGAGGCCAGGCAATGCCTAATCATTGAGAGTGAGAGAATGAGGGAGAGGGAGACAGAGGGGATGGAAACGAGAGACAGAGACAAAGAGATGGAGGCAAAAGGAGACTTGGGGGTGGGGTGGGGGGCGTGTAGAGAGAGATAGAGAGGGAGTTAAGGCCAGTGGAGATACATCACAATGTCAGACACACAGACGCACTGCAGCCAAAGATTCATCATCGCAGCTGCGTCTGCAGGCACAACTGGACGCAGGAATCATGTGGAGTGGAGAGAGGACAGGAGGAGAGGGCTGAGGGAAGAGGAGGGAGACAAATTGGTTACCATTGCCGACCAAATGCTCCTGTTAGGTTCTGTTCAGCTGCAGAAGAAAACAATGTCACGTCAAGAGCGCTAATGTTTCCACTGTGCGGCACCGCTCAGCACCACTCATGTGGGTCAGTTCATCTTACCGTACTGCAACGTGCACTTCAAGTCCAACTGTGGTGCAAATTGGAGTTGATTGGAGTTTTGAAACCGGAAATTAGCCCGGTTCCACAAACAGTGAAACTGTTTCTATAGGTTAACAGTAACTGCCACAGTGAGGACAAACTGAACCGCTCAGGTGTCAGCTGTGGTGTCAGTGATGTCAGTGCTTGATGATCACTAGGCTGGTTGTGATCAAGTGTCACTGGCTGTGCAATTAGCTCCCTCTGTCCCCCGTATAATCCCACTCAAGAATAAAATATTCTAATCCACTTGGAGCCATATTTATTCAAAGGATATGCCTAACTTTCCAGTGGATGTTTGAAGTTCACCCCTGACCTTGTAAACATTTTGATCATGTGTTCTGCAACTGAACATGATGGGACACAACACGACTCTTTTTGTCAGGTGGAAACTTGTCACCTTCTTGGCACAAATCACAAACGCTTCCAAGTGGAGTGGATGTGTGATGTGATCACCTGCACGTCTTCTCTGACAGAAGCACCATGATGTTAACAGGCTTATGTGATGATACAGTATATCAGGGTTGGGAATGTTAATTAGTGCAACAAAACTGATGTCTGTTGTCTTGACTTGGTGTCAGCACAAACTTTTTCAACAGTGACAACACAGTTTGCTTTCATCGACCAAAATGCCAGTTTAACTGTAATGTTAAGTTTTCCCATTGCTGTATATCCTGATACTGTCATAACCAAAGCTTATTAAAAATGACAGGTTCACAGCATTGCTGGTCTTTCTGTTAAATGTCAAATCTAACCCCAATCTAGGAATTTACCAACACCACCACACCATGAATTGTTGGTGGAGGTTGTCACTGAGCTCTCTGGATGTGGATTGAGAGACCAGCACGAATCATGTTGTGTTACACATCACACCTCTTAGTTTCCATTCCAGCATGTGGTATAAAATCACACACTCCTCTCCTCTCCTCTCCTCTCCTCTCCTCTCCTCTCTCCTCATTACCACGGCCTTGGAGCAACACTCCTCGTCTTGCTTCGAGTGCTTCCATGAGACCTGTGTGAAACCCAGAGCTGTCCTCCGAGGTTTATGTTAGAATAATTTTCCTCAAATATTTTTATTCTCCTCTGTAAGATTAGATTTTTTTTTTGTACTTTGCTCTAAATGTCTCGAACCTCCACCAAATTAATTCTACTCAAGCTTAACATTGACCCCTGCATGGCTCCAATTAAATGCCTGCAGTTTACGTCCTTCTTCGCCGTGCAAACACATACGTGTCTGTGAAATTAAAAATCAAATTAGAATGTGAAACAGGCCCAGCTACAGTCAGATTTAACATATCACGCCTCATTGCTTACAAAACACTGAACTACTTCTCACATTAATGTGCAAGTTATTTAAATGGCAACCTTTGCACCAGTCGGTATGCGCCAGACTTAAACGCACACATAGGTCTCTTAAATGGACTGGCATCCTCCACAAGTAGCCAGGTCAGAGAGAGACTAGAATCCACCCACACTATAAACCCAGTCAACCAGTGGAGATGCTCAGTGTGTCAGAGGACAATGTAGAAGCCCCTTATTTTTTTCAGGCCAGTTGTATCTTGGAGTTCATAGGCTCTCATCCTCTGGCCTTCTACAAACTGCTCTGCTCAAAGAGGCAGTCTCCCCCTGCAGGCAGCCCGCAGGGCAAAAGCCTGCTGCCCTGCTCCTCGTACTCTGCCTCTCTGTGCTGACTTTCAAAGAGAATTCCTGCTGTTTTGTGTGTCCCAATTCATAGTTGTTATGTTCTTGGCTTCTGGCCTCGCAGATACACAATACCTTAAATGAATACAGCACCAGTCCTCATGGTCAATTTGTGAGGGGAAGAACGTTCTGCTCATGTTTTCCTCCTCCTGCCTTTCTTATTTATTTTTTGGATTTCTTTTACAAATGAGGTCACGTATTAGTTGAACAGGTGAATCAAAAATTATTTTAAGAGGACCTCAGCGCTTTCATTTCATACTTTAAAGATCACTTTGGAAGGGTCTGTTTTGCAGCTCCGCATGAAGCGGGCTACCAACCAGAACGCTGTAACCCTATTTTTATTTGTTGCTTTGTTGTCTCTAGTTTCAACTTCAGTTCTTTTTTTTTTCACCTCAAGACATATTACAAGAGAAAAGAAACAGGCTTTAAAAGTACCTTTGGTGTTCCTGTGTGTTTTCTAATACTACAAAGTGCTGTAATGAGAAGGAAAACAACAAAAAAGATTTTTTTTTTTTTTGCCTCAGAGGGAGATAGCGACTCGTCTCCTCGCTGCAGAAGCCTGTAGGTTCACTTTTCTCTTTGTGCGCCGGAGCACTCCTTGGGACTCGGGAGACAGGGGAATTGGGCAAACTGAGCTATGCTAGTGGCGAGGTGCCATCCTCCTGTGCCGGGGATGTAAGTGAGAGGGAGGCAGGACACGTTTCAATTAGGCAACAAATACCAGGCACACAGAGGCTAGCGGAGAAGAAGAAAACACCTCACGCTCACACGCTGACTTCTCCCTCCTGACCCCTCTGACCATCTTTTCTCCCCTTTTCCTTTTAAACCCGAGGTGTCATTGATGTGGAATTCGTGTGGGAAGGACAGTAGTAGAGGTCTTTGTGAGGTGATGCTAAGTGTGCCAGCTCGGCCTGCATGTTTCCATTAGATTGTCATGTTGGCTAATTAGAGAGCAGCAGCATGATTCACCTTGTTAATTAGGAGGACTTGCACACCATGTGCCTGGGGGTGGTGTGGAGAAGAGGAGCCCAGCCTCAGAGCCTGCTAGTCGCCTGCTGCCTATGAAGATCCCCCTTCTCATCTACCTTCCTTTCACTTTTTTTTTTCTTTTTTTTGATTTGGAAATGAATAAATCATTGAGATCGTCCTCTCTCAGAGTGTGAATATCTGAGTTCTCATCTTCTCCTGGATGCAAATTAGGCGTGATCAATAGAAGGTGACGAGCAGCGAATCTAGATTTAAAAAAAAAAAAGCCGAGACAGGCAGAGAGAAGACTGCTAGAATCAGACAAAGCGAGCGAACATTTAAAGCAGGGAATTTTCCCTTAGATAAGCAGTATTTTTAATGATCACCATTCTACCCTCTTCACTCCAGTGTGACACCATCAGAAACTGCTTAACACTGATTTCTAGTTCTTTCATTAACACCGTTTCTTGGCAAAATGTGTAGCACAAATGTTATTATTTATAAGGCACCGAGTTCTTATTTATGCACATATTTGACACAGCCTGCCTCCACACGGTTTAATTTCTGCAAATAAGTTGCAGATGAAGAGGAACCATAGGGTCATGATAGTGACACTCACATAATGACCTTAGCTCCAGGGATGTCTGAGGGCTCAGAATAATTGGTCCTTGGCCCTGGAAACACTTCTGACATACTCAGCTCCAGAGGAAATGGCACACTCAGAGCCAAGACTATTAACTCATGCATGCATTTTGAATTCATCTGCATATGTAAAAAAAAAAGTAATTACAAACAGATTTGGTGAAAAATGTAATAAAATTTATGTGTGTTAAAAAGGTGAAGAATTTCACTTTTTAAATATTATTTCATCTGTTATTCAAGCTTATTGTGTGGATGCATTTTTCGATGTAAATTCAATCTTGTACCATAAAGAGCACAACCATATGTAATTCAGTTGAGTTCTGATGATCACACATCATATGTCGCTCAGTTGTAACACAAAGACTTGCCCACATTATCAGGTCGAGGCTGAACTCATCTCTTTGTAGTGCCTGAGTGCAGATGGAGCAGTGAAACCCGATTGGTTGCTGCAAATGGCCTTTCTCCCTGCAGCAAACTAACTACCAGGCAATTCACATGAAGAAAGGCCTCAAGATGCAGCTCACAGATGTTCGTGAAATGTCGGCCATGTGGGTGTCAGGTGAATGAGATCCATAGATAACAGACACGCAGGGAACAAATACGTGAAATGTCAGCATGCAGTCGTGTGGCTAGGTTATTCTGGTATTTGTATATGTCAAACTTGCTTTCACTCTTTTGGTTTATGAAAAATGATTAACTGAGACAAAAAGGTTTGAATGCAAATATTGTGGAGGAAGTCTCTAACTGGTGATCGCCATACGGCAGCAGTGTTATCCCAAGGGTTTTGTCTGCAACACACAGACAAAGCCATGTTTTGTAGTTTGTTAGTACACCTGAATTACACCTGAATGTCTTTCAGAAGGTTACGAATTCAGACAATATGTAAAAAAAAGATTTGTGTTTTTACAATTCTGTATTTTGGCCAAAAATGAATGCACCACGTTTTACAAGACCTTGTGCACTATCTTTGTGGGACACTCTTAAGTGGTGTTATAAATGTCAAGAGTAGAGAGACCTACTGCAGACAGTTATGGTATTAGCTCAGGTTAAACATGAAAGAATGACGTGATAATGGAAAAAAGTATAACTAAATAATCTGTGTAATTTATGTGTAAAATGAATCAGAAAAGATTTTACTTTATGGATTTATTTCCCCTTTTCAGAAGGAGTCTGCCCTACTTATGGAACATTTGATATAAAAAAAAACATTTACTAAACACGCCTTTGTCTTGTACACCTCAGATTGACAACGTTAGCATGATAATGCTAACCAGGTACATTTACCATGGTCATGTTAATTAACTTGATAACACTAATTATGTATGTTAGCATGTTATAGCATGCCATCATGAATCAATTAATCAACAAAAACAGTGCATAAAGTACAGCTGAAGCTAAGTGGAAATTTGAGAATTTGACCGGAAAATGCGTGGCTTGACCTGATGATGGCGCTAAAGGAAAATTTGATGATCATTAAAACCACAATGAATTATTCTAGGGGGACCATGAATGGCTGTACTTTTTTATGGAAATTCCCTCAAATCTATCTATAAACGAATACATCTTAAATAAAATATCTAAGATAGTCTCAGAGTTAGTGACTTTAGTTTTAGCTCAACTTTAACCCTGGAAAATGGTTAAATTCATGAAAAAAAAGTTTTTTCTTCACCCACACAGCAGAGATCCATTACTAAGCTAAAAGTCCACACCCAGCCTATAAAGCACATAACTGTTGAACCAACAAACAAGTCAATGTCATACATGTCACTTACACATCATCAGAGCTGTCTCTTTATACTTTATACATAATGTGTTTGATAGCCGAGGTTCATGGTATAAAAATCACATGCTATTGTTTCTGGGGGGAATTTGACTTTTATTTGACAGCTGACAAAGAGATAAAGAGGTGGCCATAAACATCGGTGTCCTGTTTGGGTTCAAATTGTTATTGTTGTGTTTACGTGATCAATCACTAAGTCTCAAAGGCGCCCCTCAAGCCTAACATAGTTGTCAGTAGGTGACTGAAATATTTGTGACTGCTATCTCAGTGATGCTGCTTAATGTAGAGATGGTAGCACGCCAGTGTCCTGGGATATATCAGGACCACAGGAGCAGGACAGAGAAAGCTCCTGTGCTCCTGATATACCTGACAAATGGGGAGGCTTGTACAGTAGTTGTTAATAAGTTGTTAATTCAACTTATTAACAACTACTATTGAGGAAGCTCTGAGTCCTTCAGCAGTTGTTACATTTTAGCAACTTAATATTCATGTAACATAATTCAGGAAATGCAAAGGCACAATGACTGCAAAAGGATTCGACTGTTGGTAATATCAACATTTTCCCTAGACATGAATGAGATGATCAAATCCGCCACAACTCACGAACTCTGTGTTTTAAGATACATCGGAGATGTACTGTGAAAATGGACTTTTTGTGAGCAACTCCAATGATAGTGTTAATGATGCAACTGTTAGCACTGGGTGAAGTTTAGAAATTGTTGCGGGCAACCAAGCTCTCATTTAATGAAGTCAGGTTGACCTCTAACTACGTTCCATGATGTCTCAATCCCATTGCCAGGTGGTCTCTAATGACTTATGAGTTAAACAGTGTTGGGTTCAGTCTTGAGAACACTCCCTTCAGTATATGGCCATACGCTCCCATTTTTATTTATTGTGGCTCAGCCTATAGGCAAGCAGGGCAAAGGTTAGAGAATGGTAAGAGATTTGATTTCCACCGAGCCACCTACTCTTGCTTAAAATGTATGAATTCTCCTTGGGGAAATAAAAGCATCCACCAAAGTGACATATGTCATGTCTATATACTGAGAAGCTCCCTGCTGTGTCTTGTTGGACCAGAGCTGATTAGGGGGAGGGTAAGAGGCAGACCAACTCAGAACCCACGCTCTGGCCTTTATACTGTGGTCTTTGCAGGGCAGAGAGCCCTTAAGCTTCCTTCACAGCCCCGTGGCTGCTTGTGACGTCAAGCAGAGCGTGTTCTGCTCTACCAAGGACATCTGTCTGTAAGCGTCTGGGGGGCCACGAGCAGACCCTCAGGCCAGGAGGGAGAGGGAGGGATGGAGGGAGGGAGGGAGGAAGAGAAAAGCCTTTGTTAAAAAAAAAAAAGAAGCAGAGATGGAGAATGGCAGGTTGGCCATCATAGCTCCTGCAGCTTATCCTCCTCCTCTTCACTCCAGGCGAATCAGACTGCCCTAAGGTTCTTGCCATATTCTGGACTTATTTGCATCATGATAGAACGCACTGCTCTTTCTTACTACACTTTCTACTGTGTTGAGAAAAGGGATTGTCAGTTCTCATTTCTCAACATCAGTCGCTGAATGTATTGGATTTTTCCTTTACGTTCCCTCCTGAATTTGTTTATGATACTGACGAACTCCTCTTCATGTTGATACTCTTCATACGATTTTTTAGGACTGAGTCGTGACTGTGTCCATGATACCTCTCATTATTACATGTAACTTAGTATCTGGGGCCTGGCTTTTCATATTTCATTCCATTCATTCACACTTGGAAGGCAGATTGTGTGTTTCTTGGCCATATTGCAGGTCACGTCGACTTGTATTTTTAATGTTTTTACATTTAACAGTGGGTGGTGTCATCATAGTGTTGAATAATTTAGTAGGACATTCAGTGTCTGTCTGGGAGATTTGCAGAACTGCAACAAGTGATCACCGAGATATGTTCACATTTGTGTTTCCACACACGTCCTATATCACCACAATCCAACACTGTGGTTTTTGCATCAAGATCCAATAAAACCTTTTTTTTCTGAGAAAGCTGCAGATTGATTTTGTGGGTATCTTGAACATGTTCTACATCTCGTGGCCTTTGCTAATAATTTGACTCAACAAGTCCCAGTTCTCTGCCTGGAAAGGGCATACAGGCAGACTGGAAGCACTGGTATGTATGTCGTTTTGGGAACAAGCACAAATGTACTCATGTGGTATCATTGATCAGAGCTGACAGATCTGAAATGTTTGCCTCCTGCCAGCTGGTTGTTATTCCAGTCTGCGATTAATCTCTGTACTGACCTCTGCAGTTTTTCTGAGATGATTGTACCCCTGACTTAAAGTCGCAGCTATAAAAGTAGAGAGGGGGTTCACAGTTTGAATATCTATATCTGACTCAATTTAAAAAACCCAAATAGATCAAAAACTGCCTAGAGGGCGAATCCTGCAAAATTATTTATTCTTATATACACTGCATTTGCACAGAAGATGTAAATACACTGACCTCATGTTGAAATCTCTGTACAGTTCAGGACAGCTGATATGGCTTTGAAGGCGACGTGTGCTCACATTCCTTCATACTGTACTACGACTTCATCGTGTCTGTGCAACTGTGTGTGTCCCGATGAACACAAACATGACACAACGTTAAAATTAAAGAGTGACTGAAAAAAAAAACGATGTAAGGCGTCATCAAAGGAAGGTAGAGTCAGTGTAGTGGCACCAGATTGATATCAGAGATCGGTCTCCCATTGTCATGGCGGCCTCTGACGGGAAACGCAGACTGGAGGGTTGCAGATGGTAAAATGAAGTCTTCATTTATCATACAGTCATAAATCTGAAAATGCAGGCAGTTGCTGTGGGCGCTGGGAGCCCATGCCTGGTGCCAACTGCCAGGCAGAGATGCCGGCATCCTGGTGCCATCAGTGAGATAGCGGACAACCCCCACCCCACCCTTCTCTCTGTCTCTCTCTCTCTCTCTTTTAGGCCTGGGGAGATCTGTGTGTTGTTTGTAGCAAGGCCTAATAGTGTTAACACTGCTAACATTAATGCTACATTTGCCATGAGGACAGCAGCAATAATCGTCATCCAGTCATGAGTCCAAGTTTCTGACAAGAGTTTTACGTGCTGAACTCCCAACTCACTGCATTCACATCACACATTTGTCAGTGCTTTTTGTCAGCATCTGTTTGAATTTACAGTATCTCCATTTTCACTGCCATTCATTTAAAAAAAAAAAGTAGTTTAGATATTCAGCTGGTTGGTTCCACTACTATTATTATCCCCTCCTTTGTGTTGTCAGCGTGTTTTAATCTTTCAGCAGTTCCGCCGTGCTAAATGTGAAGTGGCAACACCCTAAAGGGCACGCTTTGCCAGCAGGCTTTTGGGGGGTGGGGGGGCATCAGAGCCAACTGTATGCACATTTTAGATTAGACTTTGTACACCAAAGCAACCTTTAACAGAGCGTCATCTGAAAGTAACATGGAATTTTTCCCTGATCAGACAACATACATGCCTCACACCAACACCAGCGCCCTGTGAACACATGCTGAGAGATAACATAAAAGAACATGAAAGACATGAAAGTGCACATTGATTGTCCCTGCTCGATTCAGCCCAGGCCTCTGTCCCCCAGCGGGCAGGCACGCAAGGCAACCTGGTGGGTAGGCATTCCCTGTGCTCTGGCCAGCATTGATAGGCACGTGTGTAAGGGAGGATTGTGTTTGCATATTGGAGGGAGTGTTGACACCCTTTGCGCCATGGCCCCAGGCCCTCACACATCCACCCAATAGAAAGGGCAGCTTCAAGCGACGCTAGGTTACCCTTCAGCCCCACAGCGAGACATGACATTACCTTAGGCAGTGCCTCCACACAACCACCTCCGTACACATCATAAAGTGCAAAGATTCACAGTGGGACCATGTGACTACACACACACACATACACGCACAGTCTTCCACAGGAACTCTGTTAATGGCTGACAAAAGGCTTCCATTTTGTTTGGCTCACGAGAGCAGATAGACAGACATAAGGACAAAGAGAGATGTCGTCCTCATTTATTTCTGCACTTCATATAGTGTAAAGGGTCATTGCTTAAGTCTTTCTCCATGTGTCTCTGCTAGATGCAACAACAGGAATTGGCGCAGATGAGGCAGCGAGACGCCAACCTTACAGCACTAGCTGCCATTGGACCCCGCAAAAAACGCAAGGTGGATTCACCAGGGGCCACCCCATCAGGGACAGAGGTAAGAACCCGACTCATTGACTGGCTATATTAACGAGGACTTCCTGTCCAGTTGCGCATACTTGCAGTAATGCAGCTAAAAGCTTTTTGCCAACCGCGATTAAACATCAGAAAAATAAGAACTTTCATTAATGATGGACATATAACAAAACAGAGCAGACTTCATAGTGTGGACCATCTGTTTATATCAACTACTGTGTTTATCAAACCTCATAATATTATTAGGACTTATTTTATCAGTCCTGATAGTTACTACACCCAACAGAGCAGAATTCATTTGTGATACACCATACACTGGACATAACATCATGACAACCTATCAATAAGAGAACTGTAATCCATAACAAGTATTTCTGTGTGTAGGCAGCTTTCAGTGGTCATTGTTTCTTATTCGCTTATCCTTGACTGTGGTAGGTTCAAACATGGAGGGTTGCTAAATGGTATGCAAGAAATGACTCACTGAATATCTGTTTGTAAGTCAGTGAATACAAAATGGAAAAATGCATAACTGCAGGTGATGCAGTGTTCTCCAACACCAACTGCTGGTCAAGCAGTTGGATCTGCTCTGAATTGAACCCATTTCTTATTTCTGTGTTGTTGTCAAGACGCAGTTGAGATTGTATATTTTATTGTGTAAGCTTTGTACTAAACCTGTCCTTAATCTGTAGTTCAAGGTTTGTTAGTGGTTTAAAGCTTGACACTTGATAGTAGTAAGAGTTTTGTCATTAATAGAGTTTTGTCATTAATATACATGCAGTAACTTCCATTGCTCCAAGGGCAGTCAATTAGTTGACCTATAGTTATGCATTATTGATTGACAGCAGACCAATCTTAATATCATTACCTGTAGGGCTGCAACGATTAGTCGACGACGTCGACTATTAAATGTGGTCGACCACAAATTTTGTGGTCGTCTAGTCGTATATTATTTTAAGCAACATGATGAACGCCATTCAATTCATTAGAATACATGCAAATAAAGTTGCATTGCACCACCGGAAACGTAAGGGGCACCATCTGCGTCCATATTGAACTAAACACTGAAGAAGTTCAATAGCAATAGCAAAGTCGATGCAGTAGCAACGATGGCTGAAGCAGAGGTGAATAGTGATGTTAGCGTGAGACCGCGAATGTCTAAAGTCTGGGAGTATTGTCGGGAAAATAAAGAAAATAAACACGTCAAGTACACTACCGGGAGTTTTGGCATCCAAAGTTCCGGATGGGTAAGTTGTTCTCTTTTTTTAGCCTACCTTTCAAAAAATGCATCTCTCAGTATAAAGTAACATTAGCTAGGCTACTTTAAGGCCCCTTTCTCAAAAGATGATGTTAATTTTGTTTACACGTACCAGGATATTCAAAGCCGACGACGACCGTCATGTTACGGTGCTAAAACTGTGTTTCACCTTTTCACGTGTCTGAGGAACACCCGGAGTTTTTCAAAGTAACGTTAACATCATTTTCAGTGACTGAAACCTCCTGTTAAGCCCCATTTGAAAAAAATATGCGTCTTTACTATTATACTATTATATGCATCACTAGTGGACACATTGCCTCTAATACTCCATATTATTAATACTCCATCCGTATTAATAATCCAATTAATACCCAACGTTATTAAAAACGGAAAACGTAGCAAATAAATAATCGATAATCGTTGACTAATCGAAAAATTAGATTATAGATTAGTCGACTACAAAAATAATCGTTAGTTGCAGCCCTAATTACCTGCACTTTAGTTATCTGCCTTAATTTGTTGCCAAGGACTCTCAAGTAAAAGATATGAACAACAGAGATGACATAAACACTGTATGATTAGCATACAGTATCAGGAACTCAACTTGATTTGGTGCAGGATGCGATCAAATCACAGTCAACTCAAAGCACATCTTCTAGAGGTTTTCAATTTCAAGCACATTCAAATTCCATTTAAACATTTTG
>JAFBJQ010000700.1:580884-605714 GCA_016785345.1 Trinectes maculatus | reverse complement strand
AGTCAGGGTTCAGAGTTCATCACAGCACTGAGACAGCTTTGGCAAAAGTCTCAAACGACCTACTCAGGCTTCAGATAACGGATTTATCTCTGTTCTGGTTCTCCTAGATCTTAGTGCAGCTGTTGATACTGTTGACCACCACATCCTTCTTCATAGGCTTGAACACTTAATTGGCATAACAGGAATTGCCCAAAATTGGTTTAGCTCCTATTTATCGAACAGACAAATAGGAGCTAAACTTATCATTAATTTGTACAAATTAATGATAAGTTGTCACAATACGTGCAAGTCAGCTATGGAGTTCCTCAAGGCTCTGTGCTTGCCCCAGTGTTATTTATGTTATACATGTTGCCATTAGGAAACACCATTAGAAAACACTCTTTAATGCATTTTTATGCAGATGACACTCAGTTGTATATTTCAATGAAACCACATGAAACTAATCAACTACTTGGACTCCAAGCATGTCTCAAAGACATTAAAACCTGGAAGAACCAAAATTTTCTATTATTAAATGCAAACAAAACTGAAATTTTAGTACTTGGTCCTAGACACCTTAGAGAATCATTATCTAATGATATAGCCAGTATAGATGGCATTGTCCTTGCTCCCAGTGAAACTGCCAGGAATCTGGGAGTTATATTTGATTCTGATTTATCACTCGATTCTCACATAAAACAGATCTCGAGAACTGCCTTTTTTCATCTACGCAATATAGCAAAAATCAGACATATCCTCTTCCTTAAAGATGCCGAAAAATTAATCCACGCCTTTGTCACGTCCAGGCTTGACTACTGTAACTCATTACTATCAGGCTGCAGCAGTAAGTCCTTAAAGAGCCTGCAGCTTGTTCAAAATGCTGCTGCACGTGTATTGACCAGAACCAAGAGAAGAGAACATATCTCCCCCATATTAGCTTCACTGCACTGGCTCCCTGTGAAATTTAGAATCAAATTCCAAATCATTCTACTCACATACAAAGCTCTAAATGGTATGGCACTAACATACCTAAAAAATTTAATAATGGGAGCCAGAGCCTTAAGCTATCAGGCTCCTCTGCTGTGGAATCATCTCCCAGCTTCAATCAAGGAGGCGGACACCCTCTCAGTATTTAAGAGCAGACTTAAAACGTTCCTTTTTGACAAAGCTTATAGTTAGGGCTGGTCGAGGTCCATCTTTGATCAGCTCTTAGTTAAGCTGCCATAGGCCTAGACTGTCGGGGGACATTTAGACCTTATCCTTCTCTTCCTCTGTCTGCTTTCCCTCCTTCCATCTACATCATATCATTATATCTGTGTCTTATTAATGCACTTTACTAATTCACCCTCTTCTCCGGAGTCTTTGTGCTCCACTGTTCCAGTACCAGGTGCATGGACCATCAACTGTGGTGGCAGCTGATCGTAGAACATGCTCTGGAGCTGCAGGACCTGGATTCAGCACCGCACTCAACGCACCACTACCACTATTATATTATATTATATTATATTATATTCTATTATATTATATTATATTATATTATATTATTCTACTTGGATAATTAATAATTATAAGTCATGTTGTTAATGTGTTGTGTACATGTGGCATCCATTGCACTTCTGTCCATCCTTGGGAGTGGGATCCCTCACATGAGTGTCTCCTGGAGGTTTCTACGTTTTTTTAATCTGTTAAAATGGGGTTTTTTTGGCAGTTTTTCCTTGCCCTTGTTGAGGGTGTAGGTCAGAGGATGTCATACCCTGTACTCTTTGTTAAAGCCCTATGAGGCAAATTGCAATTTGTGAATATGGGCTATACAAATAAAATTTGATTGATTGATTGATTGATCTCTACTCCTGGATTACCTATACATTGGCGAAAGAACAGTTTTGTTTGTGACTTTGCGATTATTTGTTACTATAGTAAAGACTATTGAACTATGAGCTGCTTTTGGCTCATCTCTGTCTCTGCTTTGGGATCCAAGTATTGTGTACAACATAACAATGATGTGCTTAATTCTGCACACTGTGAACTCTCACCATGTTTCAATCCTCCATTCTTAGACTTTTGTCAACAGTTGCTTTACTTAAATGAAATGTGCTTTAATGTTGAGAAAATTATTCAAGGTTTAGCATTTCCTTCAATATAAAAGCTTAACAAAACTCTCTGAGTAACTAACCCCTCCACTGAGAAATTGGCAAGCCAGTCCCACTTTTGCAGTGGACACAAAGGGTTATACTGTGTGTGTGTGTGTGTGTGTGTGTGTGTGTGTGTGTGTGTGTGTGCGTGTGTGTGTGTGTGTGATCATCAATAAACACAGATACGATAAAGTGTAATGTACTCAATAAAGCATTAATTTGTGGGAAGGTAAGCACAGGAGACAGACTCCATGAGACTTACCATGAGCATGCTGCAGTGATGAATCAGGCAGCCTGCAGCACTGACACCTTAATGCGTCATTATTATTGATGGTCTTACAGAGTTTCTGAGGTGGGGGGGCAAGCTGATTTAAAGCAAAGAACTCACCTGAAAACTAAGTGTACACACATTCATTCTATGATGTTACAAGATTCTGTTATCTATCACTGTGAACAAAACTCATCTGTGATGCCACATACACAAGCTCTCTCTCTCTCTCTCACACACACACACACACACACACACACAACACCATCTGATCTTTTTTTTATCTTTGACAGAAGTGGAATTCCAGCACACACTGGAAAGTAGATCCAAACACTGTCAATTTATTCAATTTAATATCAGTCGTCTAAAAGAAAATCTTTAAAATAATTTAGATTTTGGAAATGGGGATAGCAGATTTACATAGCTAATGTGATGTTCCACCACCACAGAGTAAGATTTTGGAGGCACACATTATTTCTCACATTTTAACCATTCGACAACCATTTAAAACATATGCTCAGAGACAAAGCTCTGAGAACTCCTGCCATTCTCCTCATCTGCCTTCAAGTGTCTCCTGGGAAAGCTGTGTTGCCTTAAGATGGAAATGTAAAAAATGAGGGAGTTGGGGGGAGAGTCAGCTCCCATATTTTACTACTACAGTGAGCATGTTATGTGACCAGCTAAAGGCAGCCTATGATCCCTTCTGAGGGAGTGACGGATCTGAGGTGACATAAACAAGGCCTGGTGTGAAAACAGACAACAGAATGCACCACATGGCTGCACGTCCCTGCTGAGAGGAGAGAAGACATCATGAAGACGGCTTGATGCAGTCTGTATCTCCCACTTTTCTCTCTCTCTCTCCCTTTCGATCTGAGTAATGCAATGTGGTCTCAAGTTGCCTGGCCCCACTCACAACAGGAGAAAGGGTGTCCATCAAAGAAGGTCATATGACGTGGTGTTGCCGGTCACTGATGCAATATACTTGCTGCCTTTCATCTCTCTCACCACCATGGGTTTACAAAACACATTGGAGATCCAGCGCATGACTGTACAGGCTGGTTTATGAGATATGTTTACATGCAGGCTGTGACCTTGTGCAATCTATCTTAAAAACCCTATTGAAATTCATTACATGAGAAATAGCCCTGAGAGTCAGCTGTGGCTTTTTCAATTTCAACAGTGTCCCTTTTTCATAAAAGTAGGGACAGTGGGGTGGGGGGAGAAAGGGGAGGGGATAAAAAGAAAATAGATTAATAAATAAATAAATAAAGAGACAAAAAGTAGTAAGGACTGCCCCCACCTGTGAGCCAGATTATTAAAAATGGCATTGAAAGAGCCCTGCAACTGGGACAGCATCTATTTTCCCTCGAGGTAACATTGGGCTTTTAAAGAATCACTGTGTTTTTTTTTTGTCATTGAAGACAGGCATCAGGAACCATAACATTATTTTAGGGATGGCATGTGTTCCCTAGCTTGAGGGAGGCCAATCATAAATTTAAAAAAGGAAAAGAAAACAAGAGAGTGTAGCATGGCAGTCATCAGTTAACTTTGAAGGTTTAATGGAATGTAGCAGAAAGAGACAGAGAGAGCAGAGTGTAGGGAAGGAGTAAGAAAAACGGTGACAAATAGGTAGGGTGAAAATAGCATACATGCTGAAAGGCATGATATAAGCATAACAGAAAACTCCATGGAAGAGTACTATTACTAATATATAATAATCAACAGCACAGAGGAACAGCCCCCATCAACATAATGTATGTTTGTATGTCTGCAACACCCCCATGTATTCTCCAACATTCATTTACACTATGATTCCATATTCCTGTTGTGGTACAGCAGAAGAGAAGAGTGTTGGCTGCTCTTCATTGTCTCTATCTGTCTGTCAGTGTGACAGCACAGTCCCTCTTGCATCCATCCACTCCGTACTCCTACTGTGTCACCACAGACAGCTGACAGCTCCCATCTCCTATTGTGTATTGTATCCATTCTGCGTACACTCATTAATACATGCAAGCACTCCTTTCATCAGTGTATGCATGCATCCAATTCCTGCTGCAGCCTCGCTTTGACAAAGCACTCCTCTGAAGACATGAGTTCTATCATACCAACTCTGCTGGCAGGAAGTATGTCCGCATTTGCTGTGTGTTCGGAAATAAAAACCACAAGGCCAACCAATACATCAGCTGGACTCATGTTAGCTGATTGTACACAGCTACTTAGACTGGTGGAAATAGCCTTTTCTTTATTTGCATTTTATATAAATGTGACCTGAAGCAGCTCATTTCATAACAAGTCTTTTCGTCCTCTGATTTAGACATGTCACACAATGATGATGGACCGAAGCCTCGGCCAAGCTGCTTTCTATATGCAACTCAGATGTGTCATCGTGGTGCAATGGACTGAACGGGCAGCAAGGCCAGTATTTACTGCCATGGCCCTGCACACCAACAGAACTAGTAAATACTGCAAAACACTGAATAGAAACACCAAATGCTGCATGAGGATACACATTGTTGTTGGACCTCGAGGATAAACACAAAAACACACTGAATGTAAATAGAAATTCGCTTATTACCAGGAAATCTCCAAAGGCCACCTTTTCATATTTAACATTCCCTCCAGGCACAGGCCTGAGACTGCAGAAATGCTACATGAGGACAGCCCTGCAAAGGTCCCAGCTGTAAAACACAATGTTCATAACAGGCCCTGATTTCGGCCAGTGGATGTCCAGTGATAGGTAACAGGTATGGACAGTGTTTGCAGCACATACTGTAGCTTTCAGCTGCTGTCTGCCTGATAATAAGCAGCTTCCTGTCTACATGATGGTTTGGACAGAACAATAAACTGTCCACCTGCATGTTGGTGTAAGTGCTGGGAATAAATGCACCTTTTTTTCTCTTGTTGTGTTGCCAGCTCCAGTAATAAACAGAGGAAGGGGTTCATCCATTCACTGATAATCATGAGTATTCCTTGGCATCAGTATCAATAGGGACTGAATCTATATTGGAATGTTGCATCACAAAAATTATGTCCAATAGTAGAGTGGGGAATCTGACTTTTATACACATCCTGATGTGATTTCACTTATTTTAATTCGACCTTAGCTAATAACATGAACAGCCTTTTGTTGTGTGGTCACGACAGTTGTAAAAATATCAGACATTGCCAACTTGGCAAGAACTTTTTGATTGTTGACATTGTATATGACAAATAAAAGTTTATGGTGACAGATTACACGTTCAAATGAATAATGGTGTTGGTGCTGTGCACACAGACTCCAGTATTATTTATGTAGTATAATTCACGTATAGGAAATGATTGCCTGAAACTATTAGGGAAGAAAATTGTACTAAAAATAGAAGAGCATGAATTATGCTGTATTATTATCCTGCATCTGACAGGTAGTGTATTTCTCATATTGTGAGTAAAAAATGAGCTTGTGATGCTCCTTATAATTTTGGCTATGTTGGTGCTGGATGAAGTACGGGGTTCTTGCCTCGGGTGTGATTAAACAAGGCACAAACTGCAGCTTAAACAGTTAGGTGCAGGTTTCACACACACACACACACACACACACACACACACACACATACACACACACACTACAGGCATTGAGAGAAACAAACAGTTAACAATACAGAGCTTTGCAGGAAAATAATGCGGAGGAATGAAAACTGCTACCCGGTGTTATCATTATTCATCTGATGATTTAGGGGCCAAGATGTGCTTTCCATTTCCCACGCAGCAAAGGTTGATGGAAAATAAAATCCCATTCATCAATGACACATCTTTATCTGTGATACCTGCTGCAAAGCAAAGAGCTAAAATGTGTGTGTATATACGTGTGAACGAGTGCACAAAACACCCGATCAGCACATGCACACACACACCGTCTGTGCTCTCAGCCCCCCTATCGAGTGTTAATTTACAGTGCCGTTCTTATCTAGGCAGGTGGGTAAAAGCTGGCAGAGCAAGTTCTGGAGCCACACATACACTCTGTCCATCCCCCTCCATCTTTCTAAGCTCCGTTCCTCTCGTTTATCATGTGTGGAGGGAAGGAGGTTGAGATAAAAATGAGCCTTGGCAAGAGGCAGTCAGACAGGATAGATAGCTCAGCTTCTCAGCCAGCTTGCTTTGATACCCTGTCCACCCTCACCTGCTCTACTGGGTTGGACAGGTGAGGGTGGACACTGGGCAGGCTACCTCCCATAGTGGGACAGATATACTGTTTTGCTGATGTAGTATCGTCAGATTTTGCATGATATATCAACTACACCCATGTAGTTGATGTTACAACTGAATTTCAGCTGTATGTGTGTCGTAAATATATCCAGGTCCAGCAGTTATGGACTCCAATACAGATACACGTTACGACAGTGTAATCAAGTTTGATATAATCACCCTGTGATTTAATTCACCTCTTTTTAGAAGGTGTACATGCCGTGAAAACATAAGAAATTTAAATTGGCAAAAATGTTGCGTTGCGAAGAACTGGGTGATAATTATATTTTATTATATTTAATGAAGTAATGTTGCTGGAGCACACATATTTTTTAAATGACATACTGTGTGGAATTGACCTTCAGTATTCTTTTTGCTACATGGCATTAATCATACAAAAGTAAACACAGTGCTTTAATCCTCCTATTACCTTTGGGGTCAGTTTGATCCCATGTAATGTTTAACGTCTCTAAATAAATAACTGACATTGTTTTTTTGCTTCATATTTAATGTGTTTTAATATGTTTTCAGTGTCCTATACGCATCTTGTATGCATTGGCTGTTTTAGCTGTGTGAAACTATATAATATAAGATATGTAAACATTTTACACACATTTGTTTTGGATGATATTTAGGTCACTATAAGATCCAATTTTATAATCGTCAAAAAGCTTTAGGGCCCTAATCTAACATAATTGTAGTAATGCGAGAACCACTGATAGATCACATGACATGGGGGACGGGTACCATGTTGGGCACAGTGAGAAACAACAAGCTGGAGCTTCCCTTTGAGCTGCTTGGTGGTCAAGAATAGGAGGCAACATCTTCCATGACTGCTGTCACTGACAGAGTCACTATTGCCCCAAGAATGGGATGCATGTCATGCTGATGAGCACTATGCACACAGAGATGCTGTCCTGAGCACCAGAGAAGACAGGAAACCACAAATGGTCTTGGACTCCAATGAGACAAAGACACAAAGGGAGGGGTTGATATCCTGGACAAGGTCACAGCCACATACAGCTGCATCACAGCCTGCTGGCCCCTTTTCTTCAACATTCAACATTTTCTTCAGCATCATTGATGTGAGCGCGTACAACACCTTTGTAATATGGGCTGAAACAAAAAAGGCCTAGAACAGCGGAAAAATGAGTGGAAGGAGGATTTTCCTAGAGCAGCTGAAAACACATTGATGTATAGAGAGACTGTGCCTTTCAAGCGCATCAACAGCTACTGCAGCTGTTGTGAAGGACATCGAAACAGAGACTCCTCCAGTGGTTCAAACTGCAGTCAAGAAACATAGCAGAAGCCAGGTCTGTCCTCACAGAAAAGACTCCAAGACCAGCAACAACACCATGCACTCAAAAATAATATGATGTTCTTATTCTGTCTGTTTGTATTTTGTTAAAACTAATTTTAGTGGCCCATTTTGTTATATGACACAAACCTATTTGCGTAGCATAGAACAATCCCTGATACAATGCTAAAATGTATTTTTTTATAATTTTTTTATAAATAAATAACTGTTATGTGATCCTTACTGATGTCCTAATGTTAATGATGTTCTGTTTTACAAATTAAAGTCCTCTAAATATTGGTAATTGTCTTTTGTCAATTGTCAAATTGCCCCCCGATATAATACATGTTACTGTTGGTAACTTTTGGTAACTGAAATTGTTATTATAGATCAAAAATATATGTATTTATAATCTAAAGCCATTGAAACACCAAAAGATATCTCTTTGCAATTTTAGGTCAGTAACAGGTATTCTGGATGTATAAGGGTGGTGGGTGGCATGGGTGCAAGTTTTAATTAAAGGGCTATTTAGGAGGTCAACAAACAAGTATCTGATACAAAAACTTGGATAACAATTTTAATTGTTTTAAAATTTGCTGCAAGGATAAAAGAGGATAAAAAATGCTCATAAATTTGAAGGTAACATGATAATTAAGATGCCAAACTATACTTTCCTTGTACACAAATTATTTTTAAGATGTAAAGATTGAATTCCTCCCAACAAATACAAACCTTGATCATCGCCCCCGGTGCATGCTGTGAACCAGCTAGTACACTACTGAAAAATTGTTCAAAACCAACATGCAGAGTTTTCAACGCAATGTATTGCAAGTGTAGAAAACTCACAGTGTGCATACCCACTCACAAGCTGCTGGGTAAAAATGTGTGCCATGGTGCCTGGCAGTGCTGCACTTGGCATATTAAGCACAGCATTACCGTTTAAAACAGCAGGTAGGGGAGCAGTGGGTCCCCACTTCATCATGCTATTCATGGGCCCTATTAGGATACAATTACTAAATGGCAAGGCTTGTAAATCATACATCATTCATGTGGAGAACTGAGGGAAAGCACAAGAGTAGCTCTCCTCACCATCACTCACTATAACACCATTAGCTGCTGAGATGTACACGGCAGGAGAAAAGCGAAGGCAAGGTGAACAATGGGATGAACACAAGAGTAGGAAAGCAATGGCTATAAAAAAAGGGTAAAAATTACATGAAGAACACATGTTTTACTTTGTCAAGTTTGTCGAGTGAAACTACAAAATAAGTTCTCATATATGATGAGTCAGGATTAACTTTTCAAAACATACAACAGATATACAGTGATCTCCCAAAAAATTAAAACCAGTCAAAGGTCTTAATATTGTGATTGGTCGATGTTGTGGTCTGTAGATAAACTTTATTTTTAACACATTTCCTTTAATAATGATGAGAAAAAAGTTATGCATTCTGTATTCGCACTTTATATTCAAGTCCCTATTCGGGCGATAGCTTTAGGAACATCACGGAAATGAAGGGGAAGGAGAGGCAGACATCATGGAGCCTGGGCAGAGCAAACCAGTTCAACTTATTCTTCAATAGGTTTAGCTCATCCCCTGTTGTTCCCCCATCATCATCATTGCCTCCATCACCTCTTTTCCATCTGGGCAATGTCCTCTGATGTGGTGGTCAGTGATATAGGAGCTCCACAGTGGACTGTGCTCTCTCCTTCCCTCTTTACCTTATACACCACTGACTTTCAACACAACTCTGAGTCATGTCATCTGTAGAAGTTTTCTGATGACTCAGCTGTTGTTGGGTGTATAAGAGATGGAGAGGAGGGTGAGAACAGGGCACTAGTAGACAACTTTGTGGAGTGGACTGAACAAAATCACCTGAGGCTTAACATCAACAAGACCAGAGAGATGGTGATTGATTTCCGGAAGAAGAGGATGCCTTCACAGCCACTGCGAATCAGGGGGGAGGTGGTGGAGGAGGTTGAGGACTACAAATACCCGGGAGTGGTGACTGGTAATAGACTGGATTGGAAATCCAACCCAGAGGCTGTGTACAAGAAGGGGATGAGCACACTCTATTTCTTGAGGAAGCTTAGATCCTTCAGCGTGTGCAGCAAGATGCTGGAGATCTTCTACTAGGCTGTTGTTGACATTGTCATCTTCTTTGCTGCTGTATGTTGGGGCAGCAGCATCAGAGCCAGCGACACCAGCAGATTTGATAAGATCATCAGGAAGGCTGGCTCTGTAGTGGGTTTGAGGCTGGAGGCTTTTGAAACTCAATAAACTGCTATCCATCATGGACAATGAGGAGCACTCTCTCCACCACACACTGGACAGACAGCGGAGCACCTTCTCTAACTGACTGTTACAGCTCTGCTGTTGAAGGGACAGATACAGGAAATCTTTCCTGCCACATGCCATTGCACTGTACAATAAGACCTCAGCCTGATGTGTAAAGTCTGCTGTATTACATATCATGCATCTTCATTTCACTGCACCTTACTGTTTATTCGCATTATAGGTTATTTATCACTAGTCCTAATTATCTGTTGTATATACTTTTTATATGGCGTTTATCTTTTATATTCTAATATTGTTGTCTTTGTTTGCGATCAATAATCAAATCAATCAAATCAATCAATAATCTATCTATCTATCTATCTATCTATCTATCTATCTATCTATCTATCTATCTATCTATCTATTTCACAAATACTGAATTTGGGTAAGTTGAAAAGAGACAGAAATGTTGTACCGTTGTGCGTTTTGAATCATTCTCTATATTGTCAGTTATATTGCAATAACTGCAATATATAAGTGGGAAATGAGTAAATATGTCTTCATTGCACATTTAGATGATTGCAGAGGCAGCACTGATCTCATTAGTCCTGATGAATTTGTTGTGGTCCTGTGTTTTTGTTAATTTATTTATATTATACTACGGTTCTTGGTTTTGTTTCTCTCTCTTCTTCGTATCTGCCTGCAGGGCGTGTGTGTGGCTGAAGGCGGAGCCGGTCTCTCCTGGGAGCAGCTGATGAGACACACCTGGTTCAATTTGGTCATTAAGTTTTCTACTTAAGCAGCGTGTGGACACCACTTCAGCGCTGGATTATTCCACTCCTGATGGTAGTTTCTGCCTTGCTTAGCGCTTTGCCTTTTTGTCATTCTATGGTTGGTTCTGACAGCCTTTTTGTCCTTTCCTTCAGTTCCTGTCTCAAAGCTGTGACCAGGACCAGACCTGCCTCCTTTGTTTTTGCCACAGCGCCAATTGTTTGTTATCGCTCTACCGTCCGGAGACGTAGAGTTGTTTTGCGTTAGAGACTTGGTTAATAAAGAATTTTTGTTATTTCATAAATCCAGTCTGCGTTCATTTTGGGATCCAGCCATACAAGACTCCTGGCAGAATTACCTGTGGCAGCTGGCAAAACTTTACTTTAGAAATTAATTCAATTTTTAGCACAGATTGTCATCAGCCATGTGGAATAAGGAAACAATGTTCTAAATTATGAACAAGACTTAGACATAATTTAATTTTGATGGAATGAGGCAGTAATAAAGACAATCCATAATCAGCACATGCATAATTTTTATGATACATATACAGAATAAAAAGCTTCAGTGTATGAATCAATAATACTCTTTTTTTCAATAATTCTAATAATTTTGTAATTTGTATTATTACTCGTTGCCTACATGGGCAATGTTGCAAAGGATTTAATATAGTCCAGATTATCCAGATTGTCCAATATCAGGATTTATTATTCTGCTTCTTGTGAGCAGAGTTTAAACTAAGATCATGACTTTATTTGCATGAGTAGCATAAAAAGAACATGAAGTGGGAATTTAGTTAAAATGTATTTCAGGTTTCAATAACAAATGTAAAAAAAAATGTTGATCTCTATTATGCCATTTAGTCATGGGGCCAGGGCAAAGGCTACTGCAGGGCTATTCAATATATTGTTCAGGGAGCCACTTTATGAAAAAGCCAAGGGCCTCTGAAATATCAGCCATATGTCATGTTAACATAACCATGTCTATGAAACATAAACAGGCTGTATCACTGCAACATATTCTCATGTAAATACAGACGCATGTTTCTTTTTAGGAATATTGCTAGGCTGTATTACAGCATCATATGACATTTTCCTTTTCTTCAGAGCTGACAGCACCATTTTTCATACAGTACAGTCAAGTTGTGCTATTGCTTGACAGTTAGTGTGGGGCACTTGGGATTTGAGTCACTTGCACCACAATCTGCTAATGTATGTGTTGCTGTTTAAATAGTGAAACATTTTTCCACTTCCACATTCTTCCACAACATAACACAACAGACCCACACTTCAGTTTGACAAGGCATACCTCATGCGAGTATGCACCAATGCTCTTTTCCACACACAGGAGCACAGGAGTGCTGCTGTGAACAATTTATTGTAAGTCTGCAGGCCAGATTGAAACCTTTTGCAGGCCAGACTTGGCCTGTGGGCCACCAGTTGAATAACCCTGATTTAATGCTTAAATGTGAGGTTATGCTGGGAGCTCTACATTTCAATTCACTTTTTATTTTATTTCTATTTTCTCTGTTGGTTTTTCTCTGCTGATACTGGCTCTAGCCCTCACCCAAAGGCCTGTTCCTGGAATATTTATTAATGATTAATAATTATCCTGAAAGAATCTCAAAATGTTTCAAGCCACTTCAACTCTCTGAAAACATGTAACACATACAGTACTTCTGGCCATACCTTATAATGCACAAGGTTTTGGTTTTATTTAAATATTCTATCATTAAGTATCATAAAAACTACTATAAAGAAAGAACAGAGTTAAAGAGCTTGCTGAGCGCTTTAGCATCTGGTTAGTGTAATTCTTCTAAAAGTCCAGCCCAGCCTTGTGCTCACCTTCAAAGCTGGAGATACTGCAGTATCACTGTGTGAGTGCATTAGAGGTTTGTGTGTGTGTGTGTGTGTGTGTGTGTGAGAGAGAGAGAGACAGAGAGAGAGAGACCAATTGAGTGGTAGTAAATGACTACAATCTCAAGCTGATCTGCCAAATGTCAGAAAATACATATTTATGTGTTTGGTCACCAGTAGCAAAGAAGCAGTGACCTAGGAGAGGTCCAAACAGAGAGATGGCTGACATTTCAGTATTCAAGAGAGTAACTGCATCACATTGTCAATACACACACACACACACACGCACACGCACACGCACACACACACACACACACACACGCACACACACACACACACACACACACTATGCATTGCCACTAGATGTCACACTAGCACCATCATCTCTGACAATATGCTTTGTTAGCCACACCTCCTCCCTTTTTGGTCTCTGGATGTTGTTGCCTATTTAGTCTAAAGTGTTCCAAAGAACATTTCTGAAAAGAACATTTGCCCACAACCAGAGGCACAAGTGAATAAAGGTACCCTGGAGAGAGCCAACAAAAAACAGTTCATTGTCTCATTGGCTCAGGTGGTAGAGGCTCATCATTTCACTTGGAAATCTGTGTCCCTGGGAAAGATAGTGAACCCCAGAGTTACCCTGATATATATGCAGTGTATCAATGGCCATATAGGCCGACTTCTGTATGAATGTGTGTGAACTGAAAATTATAATGCAAAGCTCGTCCTCCTGCTGGTAAATATGTTTTTATAACTGATTACAAGACAAGAACATGTTTTCATCATTTTATAAACTAGAAGAGGGCCAATGTTTTGATAAGGAAGGAGTTTTCTAAACACCCAGAGTCTGCATTGTATTATGGACATGTTAAGTTTGGTAGATTGAACTTACCTCCACAGGGTAACGCCGGCCATTTATGCTATGTTCAGAGCCATCAGATCCATTGCTGGGACCCCAATGAAACTCCATTTTTTCTGCCTTAAATCTCCCTGGTAGGCCTGCTCCTCGAACAAAATATTCATTTTTCAGCATGATTGCCACTGTCAAAAGATGGAAGAACAGACAAAAACAAAGGCAAAGTGTGAGTGGTCAGGCTGAAGTTGCTTTTAAAGACACAAACGACAGCGCCAAAGGCAGATTCAGTTAAGCTTTAGCTTACATTTTTATTGTGCCCCGAATAAATTATGGTGACACAGAATCACCATCACCAACACTACATGACACCAATTGTGCAGACTAATGAAAATATTCATTTCCTTTCATATACGCAAGTCATTCAGTACTGCACATTTCAACAGAACATTTTCCAGTTTTCATACAGTATTACTGAAAGTACCATTGTACTGTAAGCTTACAGTAGTACTGTAACATAAATGACGTATCCAATTCAGTACTAAAAAAAAGGAAACTAAACATCATCTCTCTGCCTAGCAGGTTCTGGCCACATGGCCTCATCAACATCAAAGGCTATATTTTCATTTGGAAGGCAACGTGGGCAGAATCTTCTGGAGTGACGAATCCACGCGTGTATTGATGCTGCATCAATTTGATCACGTGCCTCCTCCATAGCTTGAATGAGGGGCATCTGGACATAGGGCCGGAGATCATAAACCTGAGAAGAACTCCTCAATGGGGTTTAGGACGGGGGAATATGGTGGAAGTTATTGAACTGTAAATTGTGGGTGTTGATGAAACCAGTTTTGGACCAGAGCAGAAAGATGGAAAGATACATTGTCCCAGACGAAAACGTATTGCATCTGGTCCCTTTGGTTTGCTGCTGTGATAATATTGTGTAATCTGTCTAAAAATGTTAGAATGAGGTCAGTGTTGTAAGGATCCAAGGTGGTATGGTGGTGGAAGACCCCATTCTATGTAATGACAGCACAAAGGGTAATGTTACCCCCATGTTGCCCTGGTACATTGACAATAGCCCTGTGGGTAATGATGTGTCTTCCCCTTCTTCTCACTGTAGTCCGGTTAAATCCAGCCTCATCAATGTACAGTAAATAAACTCATGCGAGACTTCATCCGCATCCATTTGCAAACCTCTCTGAAATATAGATAGTTCCGCTCCCTCTTCCTCTTCAACTTGACCTCTACCTCGGCCTCTTCCTCCACCTTGCTCTCTTCTGATTCCCTCTCTCATCCACACTCTCCCTCTTCCTCTGACACCATTTGTCCACAAGCTTTTCTATTGTACCTTTTGTTTGGTTGAAGTTGTTGTTCAAATTTACAGTCAAACACATAGTTCCTACAGTCACAAAGGTCAAAGTTCCTTAATGAATGAAGAGGCTACACACATAAACAGTCTACCTGCTGTTGAAGGAAAAAATAATCTAGTTAATAGTGTCATAATGTTGTGATATCAAGTTCGATACTACATAATTAATTGCTACGTTCAGTTGTAACTTTTTTTTAAACAAATGTAATTCAAAAAAATGCCACCTGCCAGTGCCAGAGGCTGTAGCCAGGTTCAAAAGGGGACCACAGTATGAACCTTGGTATGGTTAATATGTAAAGAATTGATGATAGGCATATTTTTATGTGTAATGAATGAAGTATATTGCCCCATCTAATTGTAAAATTTTAATGCTTGTTCTTTTTTTGACAGTGAAATGAAAATGATGCAGGCCAGCTTAATGAAGCACTTATCTGAGGAGGAAAAAGAGAGGCTGCAAAAATTAAAAAAGAAAATGGAAAGAGCTCTCCTCTGAAAAATTTCTAAACCAGCTGTAATATTGTCAAATACACAATAAAATGGTGGAAACATTGAAATCTGTTGCGTCGACACGCCCATGTACTGCAGTCCGCAGCCAGATACTGTTGTTAATGAGTGCTCCTCCCTCCATAGTCCAACAACTCTGTGCCATTTAAAGAGGGAGCTCTTGAATGAAGAGTGACCTTGTTCGTCATTTTAGCAGGATGGCCATGAGTTTGCCGTTGGCACATACCTGATAACACAGACTCGTTATGTACAGCATGCTTACATATGCCATAGCCCCACCAGAAATGTTAGAACAGTTAATCTAATGATGTATTTTTTTATCAGTTTGTCTATTGTTTATTTGTGGGATGATATCTGCTAAAATTATGTTGTGGATTATACTGAATTATGGACAGGCGTGTTTGACCTCTAGTTTCTCTTTCAGAATGTTTTGACTTGAGCCCCCTTGAACTCCAAAACAGCTGCAGGAGCCACATTTTTAATTTCCTACTCTGGCCAGCTGTTTTGAAAGTTAGTTGACATTTGCCTGAGAGGATAACGATATAATTAGGCTCCCACTGCAGTAACAAATGGCACACTTATATGTGGCTTAATAAACACCAAGTATTACAGGGGATTTTAGCAGTTTGCACTTGATATATTTAAATTGCCTGTATAAGCTGAAATGGGGATAGGAGACCCTCAAGATAGCATGGGACCTTCCTGGCTGGGAAACACATTTGATCACTTCAAGAGTGAAAATATACATGTGCCTCCATTAAACCATAATAGAGAGGAGCAGCAACTGTCACAAGTACAAAAGTCAAAAGTACAGTGCCTCTATTAGGCAAATTACATACATTACATACAACTCACTTATTTTTTTTTCACTAACACTCTGACAATGTGAACACAAACTGGATTAATTTCAGTGTTGTTTCAAATTATTTACAAAGCAGGAAAATAAGAAGAATTTAGACCACTGTGATTCAAGTGATTAAATAATGGGTTTCTAATAACATTATTATTCAACTGATTAATATTATTATCTTAAACTATAATAATATAAATATTATTATTGTGATGATGATGATGATGATGGGACGTAACATTATCTCTGAGGTGTGAGAATGAACAGCTTTATGTCTTTTTTGTTTGTTTGTTACATGGAACTATACGTACTGTATAAAGTATAGTATATATTAATATGAACCAAAATACAAGTTCATACGTGTAGTAGCAACTATATAGATAAACTATTCTGTTGGCAGCAGCAGTTTCTGTTGTGTCACGTCAGATTTGAAGATTGTTGCTGGTGAACGACAGAGAGTAATTAAGAGCCCAAGACAACAGGTAGTGATTGTCACAGTTGTTGAGCAGCAGGTGTAGATGTCTCATCTGAGGACTTTATGCTGTGTCTTTCCTGTCCATTATTCTGGTGGAGACTTTCTCCCACATTGAATTTATGTTTAAAAACATAATGTCTGATGCATATTCATGGTCTCTGCAAAAATGCTAAGCCAAAAAATCAATCTATTTGGACAGAGTACAATGGGCAGAAATTGTTGGACAGAACAAACAACAAATTATATTTTTGCTATATAAAGAGCCACACTATAGTAATGGGTTTAATATAAGCTCACCAAATGTCCTGGCAATGGCCCTATTACATTATGCAGAGTCGTGAGTGCTGGTGGAAACTTGCTGGGCTTAAATAAACAACTCAACCTGACGAGAATCCCAATCCCTCCCTGAAAAATAAGTTTACCACTACTGTACCCTATCCCATTATTTACAGTAGTGTATACTTGACTTCCTCCTACAGTAAATCTTATCCCACCACTGTCACAGCTTACAGTATTCTATTTATTTTTAGCCACAATTCTGCATAGATCACAACGCCTGCACTAGTATCTCTATTTTATGCGATAATAGCCTCAGGGCTGGCTCTCGCATTTTATATGACACCCATTACTCATTTCATATTTACCATTTAGCTGTTATAAGCAGCTCAATGCATATTCTCCCAGTGCACTGACTGAGTGTAAAACAAGCCTTTGCTCTATGCATTGCTGCTTCAAGCCTTGATTGATTGTTTATGAGACTATCCAGTCCAGCACTAGTTACTTATGTAGAACAGCACAAGGCAGCTGATGTGATGCCGTTTTATGGCTCAATAATGAAGGTTCCATTGAGTTCCAAAATGGAAAAGGGAATACTTACTCTAAAGGAAATGTATTTTTTTGTTTTTTAATTAATATTATTAATGAGACATCAACATATCTTGTGTAAATCTGACATATTTATTTCATTAAAAAACAGGGCGTTTGAGAAGGACTTCATCTGCAGTCCACTATGAAATCTCCCAGGGGCAATGTGCTGCCCATCTTAAATTTGAGCTTTGATGTAATGTTAATCTCAAGGCTAAGATTACCTCTTTGATATGTTTCTGGGAAATGGGTTGGATTATCTTTGGTCAGTACAAGGAATAAAATTTGCTAAATGTTTTTCGTCAGTTTTCATCTATTGACGGTTCAGATGAGAAACTATCATTGATATGTCTGTACAGTTATGATGCTACAGCTAGCAGCACTATAACCTTATTGATTTCATTTCACTTAGTGTTTATTTGATAGGGAAGGTCCTGTTGCATATTTAATTGCAGAACAATTATCCAATGCAGTCCACTACAGCATTTTTAGACACTGCTGATTTTCAAACCCAGCACTCTCGCCTAAACCAATTGTTTATTTAACCTATAGGAAACCCCAAGAGTAAAAGAGAAAATTACACTCTATATGACGTTACTATCACTAGCACATCACTAGCACTTTGGCACATATTCCTATAAAACAGATTTTGTATTGAGTAAATAAAACAGAATACATTAAATATCGAGCATAAAATGCTGCTGGTAGGTTGTATGTTTCCGCATTCACAGCCGTTGTACAAAACTCAGGTAACAAATATAAACATACATATTTACAAAATCCTTAATAGACAGAAATAGAAGCATATATCAACCACAACTGGATCTTTGGGGATCAAGATGTTTTTTCTGATCTTAACTCCCTGAGTTCAAACATTTTATACATATATAATTTTTACTACAGGTGTAACAAAACTGCAATTTAGATTTACAACTTGTATGGTGTTTTTGAATATATATTTGGTTTCTATTCGATAACTCCTTTTGTTATTAGGGGTTTATGGGATAGGCTTTTTATAAAGCAAGACCACCACGGAACCTTGGACAAATTGGAAATATATTTAAATGTGTCATCACAGATAGATCGCATACACATACGCTGAGAAACAAATTGGATATTAAACAGGACTGCGCTAAACACACAGCTGTGTAGGTCTTTTGGTTGCACTCACTAATGCTGTCAACAGCTTTGCCAACCACCTGTGGCATCTGGCTCTCAAAAGCCTTTCAACTCCACTGTGGGGAGAGGATCATCCATCTTAGTGACAACCTGGAATTGTGAAAAATACCTGTAGTTGACAAAGAGGTTCCTTGCGATGCCAAGAGAACTGAATGTCAGTGGCCTGGTGCAGAATTAGGCAGTGACACATGCCATGGCTTTCATAATACAGATTGCTACATGTCTGGATGAAAGTGGGTCATGTAATTGTCATTATCACTGACTTGGTGCATATTACACCTGTCTAGTTTCATAATCATATGCAGGGAAGGGATGCAATGGATGTTTGACATGCAAACACCTGCTTGTTTGAGCTGGGATTATCAGATCAGAGGTGGCACACTTTAGCTATTCATTTTACTGTGGTCTTCTGTGGAGTTATTGTTATTTCTCCAAGGAAAGTAGCTCAGATATTTTGAGTTTGTATGTGATGATGTACCAAAATCCCAGCTGCAAGATTTCTTAATAAGATAAGGAGAAATATACTTCAGACTTTTGAAAACTCTATCATTTATGACCAGCAAGGTAATTGCTGAGATCTGAGGAAATTATAACATTATTATAGGGAGTGGGAAAGAAAGTATGACAGCAATCCAACAATTTATCCGCGATATTGAAACAGAAACCACTGTATTCGGAGGTAAAAAATTATGTTGAAGGTTATGCCCCACTGAGGATGATGTAAGCATGCAATAATGGTAAGTAGAGCAATAAACTGAAACAAGATGTTTTTAGTAAAGTTCCCATATTTAAAGCAATAATCCAGTCTCATCAAAAAACATAGTTATAGTCTAAACAATAAATTTGGGAAGAAATGTAATTACTGGGTGGATTGTGTCTTTTATGGATCAGGAAGGATATTGTTTCTGTCATGACCAATCAATCAATCAAATTTGATTTGTATAGCCCATATTCACAAATTGCAATTTGCCTCATAGGGCTTTAACAAAGAGTACAGGGTGTGACATCCTCTGACCTACACCCTCAGCAAGGGTGAGGAAAAAAAAGCAGAAGCACATGTGAGGGATCCCACTCCCAGGGATGGACAGAAGTGCAATGGATGCCACGTATACACAACACATCAACAAAATGACTTAGAGAGAGAGAGAGAAAGAGAGAGAGTGAGAGAGAGAGAGAGAGAGCGCGCTAAGGCACTGTATGACTGGTTGTTAGCGTAAATATACATATTATCTGTTCCAACACCGAAGACACTACAAGGGTAAGCATGGATGGATGGATGGATGGATGAGTGGACAGGTGCACAGGTGGCCTGGTTTGGAGTTTTTGATATTACGTTGCCCCTGGACACCTGCTTATGCTTATATGCTTTAGTAAAAAAAGATATAGAAATATCTTTGTCAAGATCAAATATTTCAAACAAATATTTCAGTCAGTGCCAAAAAAAAAAGAAAAATGTTTTAGTATTTAGTGTCTATATCTCAAGACCATATAAGCCAGTAAAAATTCCATCAGCAGCTGAAGCCTATGAGGTGTACCTGTTTTGCCAGTGTTCTTCATCGATGTCTTATTCGAAGATTCAGTATCAAAGCCCTCCAGTGTAAGATCCTGATACTCTGTAGATACTTTGGCATCATGGTCCACGATATTGATTGGTGACTGGTATCTCTCTCTGCACTCCGGGTAGGCAGATGCCCAACCCTCGTCTGGTCCATATGCACCTATTAAGAAAACCAGATGACAAAAGGTCTTAGTGCTAGAAGGACACAATATGATGTGAGGCTATAGGAAAACTGCATTAAAGAAAAATTTAAATGAATTCAGAACAGTAAACTCTGCAAAAAACCTTAGCCAAATTGTAATGTGTATGTGTGTGTGTGTGTGTGTGTGTGTGTGTGTTTGTTTGTGTGGGTGTGTCTGTGTGGGTGTGCGTGTGTGTGTGTGTGTGTGTGTGTGTGTGTGTGTGGGTATCCACAGTAAAAGCCCAGGGCCAAAGGAGCATTGGAGTCTTTGCAGAGGCTGTGAGATAAAGATGTTCAGATGGAAGGCCAGTGGTGAAATGACACAGGGCCTTGTTTAAACACCTGAATGTTTACATAGAGAGCTGGGCTGTAGCTGACAATGTAGTGGTCTATCAGCAGTTCCAGGATTATTCTCAGTGCCCAGTTAGACCAGATACCCACTTGGAAACAGAATTATATAAGCTTGCAGTCATCGTGGTGAGTTAACCTGCTCTTTAGAAATGCAAAATCACAGACCACAACCTATGAATGGCAATAGTTCAGATGGATGCTACCTAAGGGAACGAGTAATTTGACCCTGTCACTTGAAGTTTAACCCTTTATTGAGCAAGTGACTATTTTTGGTAATTTCCGCATGCATTATATATGAGACCAATCCAGCGCCTCAGTGAGAAGCATGTGGTAGTCACCCAGCCAATCAGCAAAGATCACTGTACATCCAAGAACACATCATGTTTGAGCTGTCCCTTTTCCACTGGCCTCATGTTGTATAAAGTTATAATGTGTATGTTGTAATGTTCTAAAATGCATGCTCCTTGCACCATGAATGTGTTTTTCTTTATTTTTTTATATACATTTGTTGGAATGTTTTAACCACTTTCAGCAAGGAACTAAATATGGGAACTTTACTGACCTTGTTTTTCCACATAAAAATTTAAGTATTTCAATGACTGCCCTCTGAAGGGTTAAGAAATAAGAGAATGGATAGTTGAAAGAGGTAAGGTAGTGACAAAAGGGAAAGGTAATATCAAAGGACATTAGTGGAGGAAAATGCAGCTGAATGCTATAAAGTAAAAGATTAGAAAGTTGACAACAGCCCACAACTTAAAACGTAAGTTATATTATATAGTCACATTTTGTCACGCAAGAAGGAATGTGATCTTTGCAGCAGCACTGCAGAGCACTAACACAGAACACAGCAAGAGATGGGGGCAGAGTTGCAGATGAGTTTAGACAGGCATTCATTCCAGGCAGACACTGTCTAGAAGACCAGAGAATAAGGAGTGATGTGGGACAGAAGGGGGGTGTGGGACAAGCGATGACAAATGTTAGAGCAGGTAGTGGGCTAAGGACAGAGCTGTCATTAAGGTTGTGAGACATTTCAGTCATTCAGGAGACGCCTTGTTTCTTGACCTAATGCTGACCCCAGCATCGACAGTGGGAGATGGGTGTGAAGCCAATAGGGAGGATCAAAGAGAGGGATACACTGAGACTGTTCCCACTGCTAAGGGGTTGAGGGGGCAGTGAGCAGCCAGGCCAAGAAACAGGCCAGAGAGCCTGATCGGGTTCATAATAAAATACATCTGTGACTGGACTTCCATGAAAACAGCTGACAAAAAGAAAATAAATGCCAGTAGAGCCTTAGAGCCTTATTCTCTTGAGGGTCACCAGACTGTCAAAGGGCCAAAATATACACACAACCAGTCACACTCACAGAATACGGATGGTCAATTTAGAGTCCTCAGTGTACCTACTTCCAATATGCATTTCCTGTTTATGCCACTGACCTCTAACCTCTATGCCCAAACCCTGGCTTTGCTTAGGTTGGTGCCTTTTTTTATGTTTACATTTAAAAACACAAGAGCACAACCTATGCACTCACATAGGTCACAATCACAAAATAATGAAAAAAAAATGCTCCCCTTCTGAGTGAAGAGATGAAAAAGGAACTCTTTCCATCTGTGTTTCCCCATCTTCCTGACGGAATGTACCTGATTACTTTGGGTTGATTTAAGTCAATAGTTCCTCTATTGGATGGATTAAATAGGAATTATCTTTATCATGCTTTACATCAGTGATTCCCAAAATGTGGTGTAGTAGATGAAAATGTCAATGATGGATCTATGGTGTAAAACAGTTAACTTACTACTAATAAATAAACAACTAATACATACATTTATTTTTTTTTAAATCCAAATTCAAGGAGATAATTTGTCAACTTTCATTTGTTGACATAAGATTTCACAAAAAAATAAATACAGGCTACCCAAAATGCAACTGGTTGTTGTATTCATAAATAGAATGCGTTGTTCTTTATTACGTGTCTGGTATTACAGGGGGTTACACGAACGGGGTTACACGAACGGGGTTACACGAACAAAGCCAAGATGTAGAAGGTAAAAAAAAAGGTTTTGAAACCGCTGCTTTATATGCTTTATGTATTATTAATAAGCACTGAATTCACTATGTAATACAAATCCACTCCTAAACCTTCCCGTATGTGATATGTGGTATTCTGAAAATGTGTTTTTTTTTCAAATAATGAGATGAAACAGGCTTTGCAATAGAACTGAAACTCATCTGCCAGTTATTGTGTTTTTTACAGCAAATGTGTACTATTCCTGCTTTGTTGTTGTCTGATGTGACTGAATGCTCACCTTGTCTCAGAGGTGTAATGGGAAACCTAGATAATAGGCCACAGGATTCTAATTTCTAATTACTCTATATTTAACTCTACATGCAGATATTCTATTTTCAGTCAGGAGCATCGCTACTGTTTTTCAGAGTCATCACATCCCATAGAAGCATTTAGAGCAGCACAGGCCTATAATTCTCCTGTCAGGTGGAAACTAGTTGGATTCCACAAAGTGAAGGACAAGACAGAAGCAGGTAAAATTAGATTTCACATTGATGTGAGTAAAAATGCAAGGTGTATTTCTTTGGCATTTGCTGGAATAAATACAGAAATAGCTCCAAAAGGTACATCTCTGGAAAATAGTCATCTTCCCTCTGGAAATTTTGGTGTATTGGATTTGGCTACAGAAAATTACCCCCTGTGGTTTTTTATATGTTACTTTACAGGTATTTGTAAAGCAATTGTGTAAGCAATTGTTTTTTTTTTTAACAATTGCTTACACACTAAAATTAAAACTTTCCCACAATTAGAAAAACCTTACACTCAACGAGCAAAACACCGGCCCAGATTTGCACAACTGTAAGCACATTGTCAGCTTCACACTTTTTGCAAAACACTACACAGTGATTTGCAAAACACTAAACACACTTGTATACATTTGACACAGAAATTTATCATGTTGTCATTTCCTTGCAATTTCAAAGCAAAGGCTTTTAAAATAACACACCCACAAACCAACTGGTCAAATACAGCCACAAGGTGTGCACACACACACTGGTGCCTAATTGTAGACACAAAAATCAGGTTTAAGCACTATAAAAAGGCAACAGATAAGTTCACCTGTCTTCAACAAAAATGGTCAGTGTCAGAGGAAGAAGGAGAGTGCAGATGAGAGAGGGAATCAGGAGAGAACAAGGTGGAGGAAGAGGCCGAGGTAGAGGCCACGTTAGAGGAAGAGGGAGCGGAATTATCTATATTCCAGAGAGGTTTGCAAATGGATGCGGAGGAAGTCCTGGATGAGTTTATTTACTGTACATTGATGAGGCTGGATTTAACCTGACAACAGTGAGAAGAAGGGGAAGACACATCATTGGCCACAGGGCAACATGGTACTACATGGTATTACAGTACTACTGTAAGCTTACAGTACAATAGGTACGTTCAGTAATACTGTATGAAAACTGGAAAATGTTTTGTTGAAATGTTCAGTATTGACTGACTTGAGTATATGAAAGGAAATTAATATTTTCATTAGTCTGCACAATTGGTGTCATGTAGTGTTGGTGAATTTATTTTTACACTTTCTCTGTAAATGTGTTTTGAGTTGATCACAGGAGTGATAAACTGATTCAAACAGAATCAGACCATATGATGGATGTGTTTATGATATGACAATAAATTAGGGTTTTTATGAGAAACTGTATAGCGTTGTGTTTACTTATGTGAAATGGACGGCTGGCGGGGGTTGCAGCGGCAGCTGGTAAGGAGATGCACACGGACACAGATGGGTTCAGGATCGTGGCAATACCGTAGGTTTATTCACAACACAGGGTCTACACG